>JAUELE010224217.1:0-12626 GCA_031471655.1 Diodora aspera | reverse complement strand
TTTGCCCACGTTACAGTGATATAAGAGAAACGTATATTCCAAAATATTACTATGAATACCCATGTATGAGTAAATTTGTACAATTAATGACATGTAATAACAGTAATTCAATGTTTAAACTGGGAATATTTTTGTATAAAGTCTTTCAAGTAAGACAACATACTTGAATGAACAACATTGTAAGGCGCTCTGTGTTATTCGATGTCTATACATTTATTGAATTGTACTCTGGGCCTCATGGCCTCATATACGAAATAAACGTGTCTGTCTGTCTGAATCGTTCTCTTCATGCAAATAGCCATGCTGCTTCCCAGCTAATACGACAGGGAGGCTGCTTTGCAGTAAGGTGTATTGTGTTGTCGCTTTGCCGGAGACGGTTAAACCAACATAGCCAATTACCGTGTTTGTTGTGCATGTTCAGAAGGAAACTGGTGAAGGACAACTCAGAAGTTTATGGATGACAGCTTCTTTATTATCTGCTTGGTGATGTTTCTGTTACCTGACGAAGGTGTGAGAACACACGTCGAAACGTCAACCAAGGGATCACAAAGCAGTTGTAGCTAAGTGATCATTGTAAGATCGCGATGCCGACCAAATACCTTTGTGTATTTTAAACAAGTTCAGCTGAGCTCCAACTTGTAAGGGAACGAGGCATGAAGAGAAAGCGTAGCCTTATGACGATAAAGAATGACGAGAAATGAACACATACCCATTTAATATATATTTATCGACATTATGATGCAAAGACTATATTATCTTTAATTGAAGTGTCACTGTGGTTATTGAAAACATAGTAGGTTTATGTGTACCCAATGATGTTAGGCCAACAGTAATAACTACAGTATATAATGATCGGTCATGTGATTAATATATTTCTGTTGAGTGAAAGTTATTCATAATGAGATTCATATAGAGTTACATAATACAGACAAGGCTGATACTGTACTCACGAACGAGTTTCTGTTTTAAAAGCTACCCTTTGACACTCTGATCGTGGATATAAGAATAAGAATGTATGATGTCCTACCTTTGCTCGTTACATACTATTTGAGAGACGTTTATTTAATTGTACCAACTGGATTCCCTAACATGTCAATTTCAACGATGTTGTCCTCAGCTCGAATTGCATTTAATGTTTGCCATTGTTGATGTCTGAAGATAACTTCGCACACAATTTATTTCAAAGGCTCTTCAGACAGACTTCTCATGCATGTGCTTTGTAAATTAACCGAGTGCAAATACGATGTGAGGGCGTGTGATACAGTATTTACTGCACATTGAGAGACAAAAATGCAAATCCTAAAGACATTGTTAATTCCATTGTTTTAGATTACAATATCCCTTAAAAATTGATATGATGATTATTAATGTGTGGTAATTCCTAGTAAAGTTTTCATTTACAGACGTAGAGTAATAATTTCAATTTCACAGTTGACATAAGTGCTGATTTATTTGTATCTGTTTGCATCACCGATGTGCAGTTGGCTGCAATGACCACTGCTAGTCCAAGAAACGTTTGCAATTTGATGATACGACTTGTAACAGTAAGCTATATTACTAATGATTTCGTTTGTCACATTGAAGACGCGCGTACTTGTTCGAAACATAACATCAAGAAATGCTTAGCGAAAAAGTAAATTTGATGTTCTGTCTGTTGACACTGTTGACATTTGAGTTTAGGAGTTTGAACAAGTTTAATCTTCTTCTGGGGTATTCTTCAAGGTATGCTCATGTTACTGTCTGGTAATATTTGATATTTCCGAAGAGACATTTCGTCGGAACATTTAAAAACACATTAAATAATTCTCATGGAATTTATAGGTATTGTTCCTACCTCTCCTTATGACAATTAAATCCTGAAATACACTTTATGAG
Source organism: Diodora aspera (assembly GCA_031471655.1). Taxonomy (NCBI): domain Eukaryota; kingdom Metazoa; phylum Mollusca; class Gastropoda; order Lepetellida; family Fissurellidae; genus Diodora; species Diodora aspera. The sequence goes on along the minus strand of JAUELE010224217.1, from coordinate 10,751 downwards.
GAGCAGTGTATATACTCGGCGTCTTTAATGAATGATCAAATGGTATATAGCACATGAAAAGAAGAGTTTCCCAGAAATAATAGAACTAAGAGTGTTATCATAATGTTTAATGTGTTGACAAACGTGACACATTATGACATAGAGAAAAAAGTTCCGTCAGCACTGGTAAACATGAGTTATATAGGCCAACCCCCCAAACTAAAAATGACAAACGTGAAACAGTCGGTAATTCAATATCTTGTGTACACCCCTCGCGCGTCCAGGACACAGGTGCACCTCTTCTTCATGCTCCTTATCAAGTTCATGAAGAAGGCTTGTGAATTCGCATTACATTCATCTAATAGAGCTCTGCGGAGTCCTGGGAGATCCACTGATGCTGGTTGACTTCCCTTAACCTGGATATCCTTACATTGTTAACATTGAAGTGTTCTACCGGAAGATCTGCTGCGTTTAGGAATCTGTTACGTAACGCAATGTTAACCATGTGCCTATCATTGCGGACTGTTGTGACTCTGGGGTGACCTGGTCTAGCTGTATATTCCACGGACCTAGTGTCTTGACATCTCCGCCACAGTCTACCAATAGCACTCTGACTCACATTAAAACGGGCAACAACCTCTCGCTGAGTTGGACCAGATTCCAGAAGGTCTATAGCCTGACCCCTTTCAGCAAACGTTTCATTTTCACTAGCAATTTCAAACATGAAACTGAACAGCAACCGACAGAGGAAAATCAACAACGCATGGGTAATGTCCTACACTTTCCATGGATAAAGCGACTTATACCTGCATGTCATGGACGTTAAGTTACAGGTTGATTTTCATATTGACAATTTGAATAAAAAGGTGTAAATTGTAACAAAAACTATCGGACATTAATTAAGGTAATAATGTCATTTCTATGACCTGATGTGTTTGTCCACACTGTTAAGAAAGGTTGTAAAACATTCAACTGTTTATATTTTAAACAAAAAATGAAAATTTTACAACTTTGAAAAAATAGTGTAAAAAATAGCTTCACCCTTCATTAAAGACCCCGAGTATATACTCATCGAAATGACAAAACTAAATACTATCCAGCGAAAAAAATGAGTATATTGGCAATTTTATGGAAGGAAATTACAACGCAGGCACCGTTCGTCATTTCTGGGCAGTGCTAATTAACGTGATTCCAATATGTTACCATTCTGGTCTGCTTTGAGTTTCAAACGATCGCAATTGAGCCACCAAATCGACAAGTCCAGCATCGAAATAATCATGCCCTACTGTGCAGCATTCGACTGTTTATCTAGTTCTAAGAAAACCATAGAGGGGATCTATTTTCATGAATTTCCAGCGGAGAAAAGCCTGGATTGCCTACTGTCGGCGTGCTGATATCAAAGAATTTTCCAAACACAGTACTTTGTGTTTCTTGCATCTTTCAAAGGCAAATTATGGGGAAAAAAACTAAATATATGGCACTTTACGGTTACAAGAAGGCAGAGACCATACTTTTTAAACACGCTGTACCTGATGTTCGTTGCCAGAGACTGTGAATCCGAAGGAAGGAAGAAATAAATCACTTGCAGTGTGGGGCGCATTTCGCAAACGACAGCGGCTGCATGTAAGATACACTGACACATTCCCATACTTTTAATACTATTTTCGCTATTTTGAAACAGTAAATAATAGCATTGATATCAGCGACTCTGAAGCGGAAGGGAGGAAGAAATCATCGCCAACACTTGCAGCGAGGGGCGCATTTCGCAAACGACAGCGGCTGTCTGTACGATACACGGACACATTCCCATACTTTCAGTACTTTTGTCGCAATTTTGAAATAGTAAATAATAGCATTTATTCATTATAGAATATCTGCATTTTCTTATGAACTGTGAACAAACTTTGTACAGACATGACGTTAAGTATCTCGGTTTTCTTCTGATCAGACGCTTCAAGATGCGTTTAAAGAAAATATTGGAGAAGAATCCACTTCACAGTCCGAACCCAATGGATTGACAAGCGACGATTCCCAGCCAGCTCAACAGATTTCAGTGTCGCCAGAAGCACCGAAAAGGTGTCATTTTAAAATTGTCACAGTGGAAAATATATTATAAACATTTACTTTGGCGCGCTGAAATGTGTTAATGTCCTTGAATGCAGTCATTAATCAGGGGATATCACTTGATCCTTTTGGACAAAACAGGTTCCCAGTCCTAACTTGCACAACATGCCATAAATGCCATGCCATTAATCTCTGTTATACATAGGTAATTCCTATCAATCTTAACATGTGCTGTCCGTTACTTCCATATGTGGGATACCATATTTTTAAACGTGTCACGGTTGAGTTGTTCAAAGATGTCATACAGTTTATCATGTTTGTTGGCAAGCACAATTTGCTTTGTTTTCCTCACTTGCAGTTCCAAAGACGAAAATACATTTACATACACGGCGCTGCAAACTCAGCTAATTTTTCGTGTAACAAGAACTGTACAGATCAAACAGCCATCTTGGTCAGTTTACACACACTGCAATCTGTGTGCAAGACCTCCCATTGAATGAAATGGAGGTGGATGATCAAAAGACAACTGACACAGACTATCACCCTGCGGAAGAGATTCAAGGTAATATGTCGATTAAAGTTTGTTCTTTACAATTTCACAAAAACATGGAACACCTTCATACTAGTATTGGGAATCGCTTCAAATGTTATCATTCATATATTAACAATTGATGAGAAATTAATGATTGTTTAATTGAAATGAATTTATGATGAACAGCACAGTATTGAAACTTAAAGAAAACATTTGGTTCATTGTCAATGTTGAATTAAAAATCGTGATTTCACCATCATCACGTGACCTTTGAATTCAGGTCTGCTATTCCACTATGCTTGACCCTCAACGTCATTATAGTCATACACACCTACACCAATAAAATATATGCAAGTAGTCCACACACACTAACTCGTGATTGGGTTCCTTGTCCAAAACTCCTTCCAAGGTCTCCAATTCCAGAACTGCCAATTCCAGAACGTGGTGATGTGTAAATACATGAAATCTTTCATGTAAGGTTATGCAGTCCAGGGACTCTTGTCTGTCTTCCATGTTTCCCGTGCACCTGCATACAAGTGACAGCATTTTGACCCTGTCACTGTTGGCATTAGAACCGAGTTCCCACAATCGCACCTGAACAAAAATGATCTATCAGGAATTCTATTTTGCCTGCACAAACTGGCGTGATTTTAAGAAATAATCGGTACTGTTCACGAACCCTTTCACTTCGTCTGCTTTAACACGGCGCAGAACAGTGTTCGCACTTGTAACTTGATAAAAAATGAGTGGTATAATTGTTTTCTGAAAATGTTCCTTTTTATTTTGTATACAATTGGTTAAGTTGTTTTGTGTTTGGCAAACAGCCAATATACAGGGAGGGTTACATAGAAAAAGTTCCAAACTTAATCGAAGTTTCTTGGATTGACTTGGTGTGATAGATCTAACAGTCGATCTACTTAATTTGTGCCAGTTAAATTGCGCACTTATGATCCCGTACATGTATTTTATACATTGAGAGATTGTTTGGTCAGTTGAAGTAGCAGACGCCGACGAATTGTTGTTTTCATCTTCCCGTTTATCTGCAGCAAGAGGTTCAAACTGGAATGGTAGGATGTCTTAAGCCTGCATGCCCAAGAACATATCTAGAAAACCTTCAGCTTCCATTTTGCAGCGATTATGCGGGCTGTGTTTGTGTTACTGAAGAAAACTAGTCCAGAATAGACGTGCTCCTCGTGTCGCAAGCACAGGCCCTTTAAGGAAACACTTTCAAAACTTATTTCCAGACATATTTGCGTCAGAAAAAATGTATAATAGGGTTTCATAAGTGTGTTTCAATCGGAAAACACAAAAACCATTTTGTGGAAAGTTTGTTTACAAATCCTTTAAGAGAAGCTTGTAAATAATTGAATTTCAATTGAAAGATTTGTTTTTCCCTTTGCTTTTTCTCTTGGGGCCTCAAAGTAGCTGCAGCCCTGAAGTCTCAAACTCGGGGACTAATTGGTATTCACTCCGTAGTATGTATGTATTTATATACTGGTGGTAAAAACTGAAGCAACATCAAGTTTGATAGAGCATATTTCAGTACAGTTACAATATTTAAACATCACTAAATTATTTTTGAAATCAACAATGACTTGTCAACTTCATGACCATTACGAAGCGCACGTGCAACACATTGCGTGGTTATTTTCATGCACCATTTAACATCGGCAGATTGTTGGTAAGAGAGAAGTTGGACAGTCGTTGCGTCAGATTGGCGCCCGATTCAAGGTTGCGCACGGCGCCGTCAGCAGGCTGTTGAAGAAACACCGGCAGTGTGAAGGTCGGTCAAGGTCAAGGTCAAGGTCGAAGAATGAAGACCACCGATAGAGTATACCGTCGGCTACTGCAGAAGGCGCGGCACCTTCCATTCATGTCTGCGAATCGGCTGCGTCAGCGGTGGATACAGTTAACCAGAGTGTCTGTATCACGAGCGGCTACTTGCTGGCGGACTGAAAGCTCGCAGACTTTTGTAGAGACCCAGATGTAGTGCTATCCATCGTCGTAATCGTCTTGTGTGAGCTCAGGAGCGGCAGAACTGGAATCTTCGAACATGGCGGTGTGTCATCTAGTCCGACGAGTCCAGGTACAACATATACGTTGCTGATGGCCGTTTACAGGTCCCACGTCACCCCAATGTAGAACTCCTCCTTCAAAACGTTCTCCCAACATTGGCAGCCGGCTCAGTGATGGTGTGGGCAGCCTTCACTTATGACAAGAAAGTGGATATCAAGTTGGTAAAGGGAACGATGAATGGTGTCAACTATGGAGGTGACATTTATACAGACCACTGCCATTTATTCCACATGTGGAACACATCTTCCAGAATGATAATGTTCGTCCACATCGTTCGCGAATAGGGTTAAAACAAGATCTGCAGATTGAATTTCTTCCGTGGCCCAGTCAAAGTCCGGATCTGAACCCTATCGAACACGTGTGGGATGCCATTGTTGACGTCTCGGCGTGCGGGAACAGCCTATCAATATTTTCAAGAAGCTGGCACACGCCGTTCTTGACGAATAGAACACAATTCCGATGGACTTTCTCCGGAAACTGGTGAGATCCATGAGGAAACGTTGCCAGGAGCTAGGTGATTCAGACCAGGGGTGGGTACACCCATTACTGACTTGCGATGTTTTGCTCACCAAATCTGCCAGTATCCGGGCGACAGGACAATATTCTCAGTGTTTTCAGCAAGCCTTGTGAATTTCCCCAAAATTGCAATACTTTCAAGACCTTTGTCGATGTTTGACCGAACTTTCATTTGTTGATTAAATGAACTTTAAAGACAAGATTCGCCCTTCTTTATGGCATTAATAAACATCAAACAGTCCAGACACGAAATTACTGGGCTTGTTCGAAGGTTTGCCTACATCCGTTTGCGTACGGACACATTGGGAACGACTTAAATCTTTACGAACAATTGCAATAGAAACAAACGTAGTGAAAACACTGTGAGCTACGTATTGTTTTGAGTCAATTTATGTTAATTGGGATGATAATTTGTGCATTTTACTTATCCGATGGCATTTACTCACTTGATTGATTGAACGGACCTTGAACATAATTGTAGTTATCCGGAATGTTTACTTAAGCGATTGTACTTATCGGTATCAAAATAAAGATAAAAAACAACGGAAAATGTATTACTTATCCGGATTCCAGTGTATATTGTAAATTTATTTAACATGTAACACTCCTATTAAAGCACTGAAATTCTTATGACTGTATTGACAAGCTAAGCTGAAACATGCGTTACGTTTAGATGCAACTCCGATGAGACATATAAATGCGGATTTGTATTCACATGCTCAGCTTACGCTTATGATATAACTCGAACTCGAACCAACATCTTAAGGTCTTTCATCTTGAAAGAGAAGAGAAATTATTTTTGAAAATTGCGTTCCTCTAGGTTATTAGATTAAAAGAGAGAGAAATTCTTAAACAATCGCAAAAGATGCAATTAAAAACAAACAATATTTCCATTGAAAAGAAATATCCTTTAACTTCAAAGAGAACATAACAGTAGACATTATAAAAATGTGAAATGACAGAACTTGCTCTCTAAAGTGTAATTGGACGGAAGGAGCTCTTTTTCCTCGCTTGCAGAGTTTGCCTGTCCTGTTGTATTAGTCAATTGGAGACACTGGGGAAAAGTTTATATTTGTTTCACATGTAGGCTACACATCCACATGGAATGCATAACTATATGTTCCTCCATGACTTGCTGCATCATTAACGAATGACGGACCTTTAATCCAGTCTGATTTAGCCACAATAAATACCAAGGTATACCCAAACAGCATTGGACAGGAATCCATAACAATCTGAACATATATACAGTTGTTACAGAAGGCAGATAGAATAGGTTTAATAATAATAACAATGAGTTCTTATCATACGCACATATCCATGTACTTGTACATGCTCAAAGCGCTACAAATTAGTACCCCAGTCATTGGAACAATGTACCATCCACAACATTCGTCAACTCCCAGGAGAGTATACAACCCGAGCTGCAGGTTAGGCGCTACTTGGTTAACTTTCACATTGCCATCGCTTTCCGACCAGGTACCCAATTTTACAGTTGGGTGGACTGTGACACTTTGGATTAAGTTTCCTGTCCAAGGAAACAACAAAAATCGAACTCCGGACCTTGTGACTGGTAGGCGGCCGCTCGACCACTGGACCACTGGGCTCCACAATAATAATGGATAGTTCTTTCATAGCGCGGTATCTCCACACAGTAGACTCAAAGCGCTTCCATATATAATGGCACCTAATTACAGAAATAGACACGACTGGGACAAGTGGGATAAAGTACATTATCCAAGAGTAAAAGACAGATAGTAGCGAAATCGCAGCCAGCCCATACTCGGATAATCACGAGTTATCATGGCAAGGGTGTCTCTTAACTAAGTAACTGGCAATAACACCATATGGTTTGCAACATACCGGGATGTGCCCTCCATGCCAGGCGCCGTCATTGACCACAAGACACACATAGGAAAGTAACGTGTTTTCATATGGTCACGAAAACCAGAGCCCAAAAGGTCTTAAAGTTGGCAACGTGGTCAAACTCAATGTTTTCTTCACAAAAAAAACAACCTTTGAAACGATAAATGTGCATAAAAGTATGTCCTTATGACGAATAATGCACAACAGATATAGCATATTTGTCGGTTAAGCAGCCTTTTGAATTGCCATATCTATTTTCTGACATCCCTGTCAGATATTAGGAAAAACAATGCATTCAACTTTCGGACAGAATCTTGAATATAGTCGTAAACCTTCGGAAACGTTATCCTTGCCATTAAATGCATTCAGCTCATATTCGAAAAGCATTCGAAAATCAACGGAATATTCTTCGATAAACCCTCAGATAAAGGTTCGGAGTGAGGGTGGCTTTTTAAAACTAGAAAATACATCTGTCTGCATCTGCCACGACTAAGGAATAGGGCGTTATTTAATTGGGCATACACTTTAACAATGTATGATTTACAGTTTATGTTATTAATTTGAAACAGAAACAACTGGACCTATTTTAGCTTTCGGGAGCGCGTATCCAACTTTAAGAATTGACTGGTCCTAATTGAAGTGCTCAGGTCCGAGGGGTGAAGATCAATCCAAGTCCAAAGATCAAATCCAAACTCTGCTTCTTAAATGTCAGTCCACGTTTAGCGGTAACTATACCTTTCTACTTAAATTTCTCCAATACTTTATGTTTCTCGTGCCCTTACCAAACGTGTAACAGAATGCTTCAAATCAGCTACAGCCCACACAGTGTATTTCAGTTTTCCTTGCACAAAAGCCCGAAATGTCAACACGATGCGTATGGATAATGGTCCAACTGAAGGATTTCTTACACAAAGAATCTACTCAGTTGCTAACACGTGACCGATTTTGCTACCTTTAAATACACTTGGAACCAGACACGTGGGCACAACATAGGGCAGTTCGTTATCAAAACAAGACTCTTAAATCCTCATACACTCGAAAGTATCAAGTACATTTGCTGCTGCAAGTTACATCAGTAGAATACGGAATGAAACCATATACCCAATCGATTGCATTGGGAATATAAAGTGATTGGATGTTATGATTTTTGAAACGCAAAGTAAACTTTACATTCACAGGGTTTGGAAAGTTAACAAAGAGGAAACCTAATTTAATTTTCTATTTTGAATAAAACTTTCTGGAAAGTAGGGAGGGTACATTGTGACTTTGTGGTGCTGACAATTGGTGCATGTCATTAAGATTCATATTCAGTATGGACGTGCGAAATATGTACGTTGAAACAATACGGTGTGTCGGACAGAATGCGTATTGGTTGTTCGAATGTTGGCGTTCCGAGCGGCATGACATCACTTCCATTTGTATAAATAACGTACGCAGAATTTAACAGGCAGAAGTCACAAACAACTTCATTATGGTATTAAATGAGACGTTGTGGCCGTAAATTAGCAATTCTGAATGTTTCATGGCTACCTTGTATATAATATTATCTTACGGTCTTCTAAACTGTTGTAGTGTTTACGTAATACGGATATCTCTTTTACGAGGATATGCATGTAAAAGTTTAACATTCTCTGCGATTGACCAACAAGATATTGTTATTTCACGGTTGTGTTTGCAGATCGCTTTGTGAGCTCCATGCTCTATGGACATGAAAGGTGTAGTGTCGTGGCAATATAAAACATTACTTAATTGAGTAATTGCAGGTAACCTCGGATAGGTAACCTCGGTATTTTTTCTATTTTCGTGTCGTTCGGTATATACATGAATCAATATGATCATGCTCTACACTTGTGTTGTGGCAATACAAAACGTTAATCAATTCAGTAGTAAACGTTAATATGTATGTATAACGGGTGGCGTGCGCCTCCAGCCTCGTTTTGATATACTCCTGATGTGTCTCTTGCACATCACATTGCGCTCTGGTTGAAATATTGCCCCCTGCAATTTAAAAATCCAATTCACTCAGTCACTCACCTCTACTTGACATCGCCTCAGACATGACAACGAAAATGCAAGGAACGCGTTATGTACACACAATGAAGAGTAGTCCCTTGCACGTGTCTTGAGATCTTAAGTGTTTTTTGTTTGTTTTCCTGTTGTTTCAGTTGGCTCAAGCCTTCGCCACATACTCTAGATTCACTCCTATGAAGAACGATCGTCCCTTTAGACCCCCTACGACCTTACGTTTTGACCAATCACATGGCACGTTTCTTCTAACACTCGGCAAAGTAACAGCTGCCATGTTCCTGTGTTTATTTTTTTAAGAGTTACATGTACTTTCCTTGCTAACTTCCTGTCGTGTAGTGATGTGACATGTCCTTGGCTGTTCAGGACATTTGGAGTTTTCATACACACAAAACGACAATCGTCTGTGGAAGTGAATCCAGTGAGAAAAATTTGGCAAAGTCACAAATATCCCCGATTTCGAAGATGCTCCGGCCCCTGATTTGACAGTATCTACACGACACGTACTTCCCATGATGGAGTGAGATACTTAAAAGAAGCACAATGGAATGAAGCCAAGCGTTTATCTCAACTCATCCTACAACACTTGAGCTACCTATTATATGAAAGGTCAGGAGATCTATACCAAATCTGGTAAAATGTCAAAAGAATTCACCTTGAAATATGTCAATCCACATCATGTAAGCGTTATTTGTTCTTGTTAAGATCAATATCGACAGGACGAAAACAGACTTCTCGTAAACTGATCAATCGGAATTTCAGATTACATAACACCCGTCCGTGTCAAGAGAAATGAATATTCGATGTTCTCGGGCAGCTAAGGGCAATCAGATTTGTTCATCCAGTGGACCTGTAATTTGTGAGCTGTCGAGCAAATTAAATTCACCATGTTGCAATAATATCTAAATGATTAGCAGAACATTTAAAGTTGTGAAAGATTGTCGGTCCAACTCATCATTTCATCCATCAGGTAGATGCGAACCCATCAAGCAAGATTGATAAAACCTCTAATATGTTTTCAGTATTCACTTATTGAAAACAGCATAATAATAATAATAATAATAACACTTTATTATCCAACAGCACACATAGATTTGTTGTGCATTCTTATTGATGGTTTAGCCGCAGTCCAGTACCAATATTCATTTTCAGCGGGACCGACTGGGAGAAGTGGAGTAAAGTACCGTATCCAAAAGGCAATCACAAGTCTGATGCCTGTTGTTCATGACAACGTAACCCTCATTTAGTTTATGAGTACATGTATTTATTTTCGCCAAAACTGTCCGCAAATTATTTTCGTAAAAACTTTCCAGCACCCCTCCTCCACAAAGACACACCTAAAATGGTCGTTCCTTAATAGATTTGTCTGCACGAAGAAATCATTGATCATGTAACACCCAGAAGACAAAGGCAGCTGTACAAATCCTCGGAGCGATTCAGTATTGACAAGATGAGACGAAATCATTCTCACCCGACCTACGACATGCAGTAATCGAGCTGTTATAACAATCTAAAGATCATTTTAAAGACATTTTCTGAGATAAACCCTGCACTATTTTAACGATTGCGATAAATATACTGAGTCAAAAAAGAAACTTCACAAAATGTAATTTAACAAAAAAATGACTAATTTTTCTCTGATGACACATCTCTGTATCCGAAATGGGATCCCTATCATTCGAATCTCGGAAAA
>JAUELE010224206.1:884-12630 GCA_031471655.1 Diodora aspera | reverse complement strand
ATTACTCTATCAACAGAAAGACAAGCTCTGAACATCGATTGGCGTACCTGCAACTTTGATTATGTCCCTTTAAGATACATGCATGTCTGAACCTGGATTCATTTGCTCTTTCAAAAACAAGTAAAGACTATTTTTGATTCTTATGGAACATTACATACAACAGACTAGGACATTTATTTAGCCCTTGAAGCTTAGTGGCGCGTATAAATTAACACTTGCAATCAAATATCTTTATCACTTACAGGGTTAATACTCTGAAGCTTCTACACACACGCCAGACAGTGACAACAAAGGTTAAAAGCCTATCTAGCCGACAGTGTAAAAATCTCAGAGAGCTCATGTTTTGCCTTCTAAACCAATTAATTTCGACGCATGGTCTTTAGATATTTCGTAATGAATTTCTCATGGGAAATGTAAACCTGAAATGTACATTTGAAATTTACAAGTAACACGATACGTTCTTTTCATGTCATTATCAGATAATGCAATTATAACAAGTACGTAGGTAAAATGACATTACAACCAGACATCGAGCCATAGAGACTGACACGTATTCTGTGAAATCTACATCGGCATGTCTGGTAGGATAGCACGTTTTGTGTTATCCGAAACTATCTATAGCTGTCGATGCATTCTCGAATGTAACTTGCTTTTGGTATTTCATTGGTGTTAAGTAATGTGGCTACTAATTATACATACGTCATTTTTCTTCCATAATTCACTATACATTATAATGAGTTATAACTTGGCTAGCGTTTTAAAAATGTACAATATGAATGTACGTTGATTGATAATTCATGATGGCTTGTGGTGATGGTGATGATTATGTTGATGACGACAACGATGACTGTGATAATGGTGAAGATTGACGTTATGAACTGCATGGATATGACAAGATGATTGACAAGTGATTACAGATGTGGTTTTGAAGGTGACGACACGACGTCCTTGATGACGATGAAGAAGATGATGAGGATGGTGACGATGATGCTAATGATGATGATGAAGAAGATGATGATGCTGCCGCTGCTGATTACGAAGAAGAAGATGATGCTGATGATGATCATCATCCATTGAAGTGATGATATAGTCAATTACCAAAGTGATTTTGATGTAAGTGATGACATCTTCGATGATTACGACGGCAATGCCAACAACAACGACGGTGATGGTTATTTTGATGATGATGATGACGATTTAGATGACTATTCCAGTGTGATGATGATGATCGTGCAATTGATCATCTACGCGATGATGATAATGCTGATATTTTCAATGCTGCTGCTGTTGCTGATGATGATGATGACAATAAGGATGATGCGGATATATGCGATGGTCGATATGAAGATGATTACCAGATTTCCTCCTTCTCTGACGGTTTCTTCAGCAGGCTTTTATTAAAAAAAAAGAAAAAATGACCCACGATCGGTTTACTTCTCATGTCTCAGGGATTAAGCGATGTGGCTGTTTTCCGTGTGTTCACGCAATAGTCTGGACATGATCTGCTCTTTGACAGCTAAGAAGCTGCTTTACAAAGGACAGCGCAGACACGCGTGACAGCATCACAGAAACTCCTAATGGAACTGGCGAGCTCTGACGTTAGTTTTTAAAACCGGCATGCAAGGCCATCAGCAAGACTGACTCAAGTCTCTGAATTATACTTCTGTCTGGCATATTGATATTGTACAGCTGTGCATATTAATCAGAGTGAAATTTGTGACTTATCCTCAAATCTCAGCAATTAATCATACTCTATATCCCCAGACTGGCAATTATTATAGACTTGATAAGGCTTTCGACCAAAGAAAAGGAGTTTGTCAGACAGGCTAGAACATCGTTTTGCCATAATTATAGTCTGCAGAAACTCTTAAGGACATTTTAGAGAGATTCTAAAATCAGTTCCTATTGAAAATCAACAGTCTTCTTTATCAAAGACTGTTAACTGTTTGGTCACGTGACGTCTAGTGGTAGTTAACCTCGAAACCAGAACGCATGTTACCCGTCAATCGACCTAACGTTCGAGAGAAAACGTGAAGGAGTCATTGCCAGAAATTACACTTAATTCAATAACAGGCAGTCGTCGAACAGCCCCAATAACAACGTTATTTAGAAGTGTTTATTTGTGGAGAGGTTAATAACGGCTTTTATCAAGACAGGCGGGAGTTAACGTGGTTTTGTATGGCATTCGGAAGTACCTGTTCGGTCCTCCGCGAAGTTAGCGAGACTTGCCGAATGACGTTCTCGTTCAGTAACGAGGCATTTCGGCGTTGCCTTATATTTTATAAGCAAGTTGGGGCAATTACGTACGGAAGCAAATAGTGTTTTTGGTTGAGTGGTAATTGAACTAATGAAAGCTGACAAGTTATTAAAAGGGGAAATCCATCAAATCAGCTGATTATAAATATGGCCGTAAGGGGGTTGTCTAGCCATGGGGGACCACAGCGTGTTGTTTAGTTGACCTGTTTAGGAAACTCGCTCTACCAATATAGCGACTAATTTCACAAATGGGATCTATCTGATTCATTCGCCTACAAGGTCATATTTGTATGTACACTCATTACATGAAGTACAGTTCCCTGAGTTACATACACTAAATTAGGTCTGGGAGCAAACATAATCTGTTAAAACCAACATCTCTTTAATAACATTACACCATGCTGAAAAATAGAGGATATCGGTGATCGTTAAGATATATCTTTAGATTTACATTAATGTATATGGTATTGAGAAATGAAATTATAAGCTGAGGAATATAGGTGATCAGATCTGATCCACAACACGAAAAACCACCCACCACTGTCAATGAACTTGGTGTTGCTATCACTTATTAGTGGAAGAGAATGAGTCTAGTCGACTGATCAGAACAATGTCTCAAAGAGTCCGTGCATGTGTGGCCAACAGAGGTGATTTACACGATATTTGTGACGAAGGCTGCAACATGCAGATTTCTGATTTGACTCTCGACTTATATTACAACCAAGTGCGCCACAACCTAATCACAGTAACCGTTAGAAACCATAAAACCTGATCGCCTACTCCCCAGCAGATATGATCATATCATTAACCACGACCAATATCATGCAGATCAGAGGATGTCTTCAAGATTACTAATATTCTCTGCTTGTTTTTGGTAAAGTTTACCGATTTTCAGCTTCCACCAGAACCACATCATTTGATACTCAACTTGGGCACACCTAGGACACTAGACTAATTATTAGTCTCTGGAATATTATTATTGTAAACTGTAATATGTTTCTTTTTTAATTCTAAAGCAGCCCAGAGACAAACTGAATTCCAGAATTTGGTTTTATCTAGACTTGCTGAACTGAGACTGGCATTGGATAAAATTAGTTATTCAGGGTCTGTGAGACAGACTACTAGGACACATAAGATATATATATATATAGTCCCAAGAATAATAATCTGTCTAAACTATTATATATATACTCATGCCATGGCACTAAAAGTTGTCACCCCCTACATGTTTCACATATGATGGAAACACAGAAAAGAACTGGAACGAGATGATAAACTCAATAACTGACACAATGCTCATTTGAATACCATCATATGGCAGCATATAACAAGGCAATGGCCTTGGACATGGATGAGGTTATAAGCACCAAAGTCAAATCATCATCTTCATCTTTGACTCTCGTTTCTATCCTTTTTTAACTGTGTTTTTTTCATATGTGAAACATGTAGGGGTGTATGTACTTGAACAATTCAATAGCTTCTGCGACCATCTTCAGGAGTGAGTCGTTATTACAATCACCTGCGGCGCTGAAGGATTGAAAGGTATTCGGGTCACGGGACTGCAAATGTACAATTCCAATGCAGCATCAGTTGATAGAATAGAAAGAAACTAGAAAAAGAGTCACGGTGTTGCCATGCTTATTGTCAAAGGAGGCTAGAAAACGTGAATGAAATGTGGGAGAATTTGTCTGTAATGTCCGAGTTTGTAACTGTAAATAGTGCACTAGTTGTTTGTATTTTGTGATAGGGGTCGGCTTTAGGTACCTTTAAACGCTATTCTCAACGTGCAATGCATGCGTCATGCGTAAATCAAAGAACACTTGTAAAATACACAATAACATTATTTTCAGTAATACATGTTCTGCTTTATATTCTGTCAGTCTAACACTCTGAGACCTCTTTGGCCTCGTTTTCTTATTTCTTGCAGGAGTGAAGATTAAAAGTCAGTTTACCTCAATCGGCCGAGCATAAGCACACGAATTCAAAGGACTCGGGTTCGAATCCCGCTGGATGGAGCTCGGTATCTTCTGGGGTTTGTCAGTACCAGCCGCAACTCGCAGGTTTCACTACATCAAATCATTAAAAGGTCCCACCGATGTGCCTGCCTAAACATAACAATCTTTAAATGTCAATCAATATTTCAAATAAATCAGTATGCCACGAAACCAATATACAAATTATGAAAAAAACGTCATATGATGTTAAATAAGAGCCTAAGCTGCAAACATTTTTCTGCATTACATCGGAATTCCTCGGAGAAATTCCTGCAGATTTAATGTGAAGGTTTAGTTGAATTTGTCTTATCTCTGCGCAAATATACTCTCCCACAAGACAATATAGAATTAAAATCAGATAGAAGATTATAAATAGGAAACAATTTCCCTTCGACTTCAAGATATCACGAAATTACGAGACACTTTAACAGTTGAGTCTAACGCAGCACCACCCAAGATTGGCGATAACGTCGAGGTAAGTGTAGAGGAATTCCGCCACCAAAATAAACCCAGATGAAGAAAAGAGCCAATTCTCGCTGATTTAAAGTTACGAAAGAGGTTAAACTCCGACAGAATAGCCTGCTTAATAGCCCTTTAACACATACCCTAAACTACAAACAACATAGCTTATCGCTAATGTTTTTATCTCGGGCGTCTAGACGGAATTAACGCAATGACGTAACAAGTTTATGCCGACGTTGATGAGGCAATAAGATTGGACGATTACGATCTTTACTGAAACGAAATGTATCCGAATGCGAGACCGTAAACCGAATGCTGTCACAATAGCCTAAAGTAATCTTATTCATCTCAATGGCTTCAACGTTTGTGAAATTGGAGAGAACCCGAAGTCTGTTCTTCTACATTACGAGTGCTGTATTTTTGTGCTTGATTTGATCACGAAATAACACAAATTCGATTTCAGAAAATTAGTACATTGATTTCTGTAAACATGCAGGTTCAGACTGAAAATTCTTTGGCCTTTTTTTCTAAGAGCACACGAAAAAAATCAAATCTAGTGGGCTCTGTAATAATAATGCTTTCAGCAATACGTATAATGCGCCAAATCCATGAACGACCAAAACGCTCTACGTGTACGTTATTTCCCAAATCATTGCAACAATCCACAACATATGTCAACTCCATTTGCTGGACAGGACTTGTGACTTTGAATTCTTGTTTCTCCGTTTATACAACCGAGTCCTTTTCTGTCAAATATAAACTAACAACCTTTAATACGGAATGCTGGTGCATGTTTAGTATAAAACATTTGAAACATATCACAAATGCCCCTTTAATTATATTTTGTTCACAGCGACCATCCAAAAAAGCCTTACATGAGCAAAGGTCGCTCATCATCCATTTCTTCAAACCCCTCAACTACATATAGTTTACAGAGTGGGTATTACCAACCGACTGTTTTCAACAAACCGTTTTATTTCAAGAGACATTAACATCTCTTGTACGAGCTGAGTACTTTACAATCAAGATGTGTTGTTTTGGCTTATCACGTGACCGCTTTTGGAACATCCGGGTCCACTGTGTCAGTTTTGATGGCAGACATGTAAATTACACTTAATTCTATAATGGATGCTCTTTGAAGGGCTTCAATGACCAGTCCGTAAATGATACCAGTTTAAGGATTGAGGGGTCAGGTTGTTTTGGTGGACCCCTTAGGGTTTGATTTTGTAATTATCTGTTGATTGAATAGCTGTCTGGTTACAGTGGGTTAATGAAAGAAAAACATGCTGAGAGAGAGAGAGAGAGAGAGAGAGAGAGAGAGAGAGAAAGAGAGAGAGAGAGAAAAAGAGATGACATCTTGAGTTTTAGAATATAAACCATATAAATTGCCACGTAACAAAACAATCCCTTCTTATTCTGGTATAAGTTTCTTTTGCAGATTAGACTATTGGACCATTGTGGCAGTTTGACGTGTCCAGACATCAACAGATGATTATATTACAATGGATCCAAAAGACTGGGGCCAAAAAAGCATCAGGTACTTCCAAATTCAACAGCATCACCCCAATTCTGAAAAAGTACACTGGCTTCCAATGTACTAAACACTGTACTCCAAGATAAACCGCATTGTTTGCCTGCAAGATGTTTTTTTAATATCTTACAGAGACCCGATTCAGTGGTCGACAGTGGTGTAGCTATATACACTGACATTTTGGCTGAAAGGGGTGCGGCAAGAGTGGCACAGGTTTACATTTTGTTTTAACAGTTATACTATGTTTGGTCATTTCATTAGATTGGGGGGAGGGGCCCTGAGAGTAGGGGTCACATGCCTACCTGGTCCACTCCCTTCTGGCCACCCTATATAGCGGTACAGACCATCACGTTCCCTTCTTTCAGATCACCATCTGTTGCATGGTCCAGTTGCGGAAAAGTTTTCCATGGAACAACGACTCTTGAGCTCATGATGTTGCTTCGAAACATTTAAAAGAATTGCAAGTCTGAATGCGCAGGTCTGAAACATAGGTGGCGTAAGGGGTGGATTTCGGAGAAAGGTTTTGCATTTGGCTGAGCAAATAATCGTATTCAGCCTATATCCTAGACTTTTGTCAAGACCCTAAGACTGTATAAAGTTTCTCAAATTTATATATGTAATATCGGAGGCAAATGTTTATTCCTGGAACTATATTGCCTTTCCTAGCTCTGCCTTAGGCAGGGCTAAGCAGAGATGGCTATGGTAGAATGAAATGTTCAGTTTTCTATGCCTTGACTCAGGGTCTTGACAAAAGTCTAATCATAAACGTATGGCTGACATATACCTTGTACATCACAAAGTTCAGACGAGACCAGGAGTTTTTGTTAACGTCATTTACATATGTATCTGCTTAATATTTTATGTCAACCCAGTTTGTGTACACTAGTGGCTTATTCAAGATTGGAATTTACCAATTAAGATGTTTGAACTTTGTTTTCTATCATATTCAGAGAAAACAGTGATATTGATGCAAAGTTTTCATAATTTAACCAAACAGAAATTGCAAAACGATGGATTAGACCAGGGGTCAAGGTAACAGACTGGGTCGCTTACAGTGCAAACCAAAAATTACTGAAAGCATTTCAAAGCTGATTTTAGCCAATTATTGCGATCGGTCAATAATCAAAACACAGTGATGTACGGGTCAAACCGACCACCTAATTACGTGACTGGTTGTGTTAACTTCACTTTAAAAATTACAACAAACTTTTGTGTCCTCAGAAATTAATGCTTTTTATTCATCAACCGATGTAGAAATCTACTTCCTTAAGGTACAATTATTATTTTACAGGTTTCAAGTATCAATAATAACAAAGTTTGACATTGGTGTGAACTTGATAAAAAAAATTCACATATACAGCTGTGCTCGTTCATGAGGTGTTGTTATTTTAGATGAGCAGAAGCTGTGATTGCTGAGACCCACTGAGATACAGCCTTGACCCCTGGAGATTTTTCAAACTCCATGCAGTGTTTTTCAAACTCCCTGCAGTGCTAACAAAACTCCCTGCTGTACTGAAAAAATCACTGCAGGGTGTTTAAAACAGGATGACTTGCTTGTTAAAATTAGGGCATCTCTCAGTTACAGGGAGTGGTGTATTTATTATTGGTTATCCTGGTTTTAAATCGGTTATTTTGTGGATTCTTTGTTCCTTTAACAAGATAAATATAAGGACTTTGTCTCACACGGTCTTATTCTTAACATTCTTACTGGTATCCAAATGTAAGTTGAATGACCTCGCTGACATACACCTACCCGAAGTGTGCAACTGCTAATGAAGAGATGTCAGATTCTATTGGACTATGTTGTATCCGGACTTTGTGTGCTTCTCGCTACATTGTTTTAATCATTTTAATAATCATGCCTTTTTTCATGTTCTTCAGTATAATGCATGTGGTCGATTATCCACAGTACAGCTGAGCATTTGGTCATGGGTTTCACAAATTGCACATGTAAGCAACCTCTCAAACCTGTATGAACTTTCCTGAGCAAAGTGTTTCCACTACTGGACGATGTTACGACTACTGGACGATGTTTCCACTACTGGACGATGTTCCGACTACTGGATTATGTTCCGACTAATGGACGATGTTCCGACTACAGGACGATGTTCCGACTACTGGACGATGTTCAGACTATTGGACGATTGTTACGACTACTGGACGATGTTCCGACTACTGCTTGACGATGTTCCGACTACTGCTTGACGATGTTCCGACTACTGGACGATATTACCACTAATGGACGATGTTACCACTACTGGACGACGTTCCGACTACCGGACAATGTTTCAACTACTGGACAACGTTTCGACTACTGCTTGACGATGTTTCGACTACTGGACGACGTTTCGACTACTGGACGATGTTACGACTTCAGCACTAGCTAAGCTTGCACTTGGATATCAGTATAAAATTTTTGTCATTAATAAAAATATTTAAACCTACATAGCATCTTAACCAAACTTCCAACATTGAAAGAAAAGGTTATTTGTGGAGAACAGATTTGTCATGTGATATGTCTCATGAAGCCTTGTTGATGTGAATTTGTCCCGGTTGGAAATGTTTGGATTACAAGTAAGCCATATGCATAGAGTAAGTTTGAAGTATGTTTGTTTGTAGTCGTGAACAAGTTGTATCCAGGTACTCGAACAGGGGTGGCAGAAGCAATTGGGGGAGGGGAAATCAGGGGGTTGGTGGCACCATGTGTTACAGTGTTGCAAAGGACAAAACCAAAATAGAAAGGAAGACACAAATGTTTTCATATCCCCAATAGCAGGGGGAGGGTGCTTGAGACCCTCTGCCTCCTCCCATCTGCTTCTGTCATCCATGTCAAATGTGTGCCAGCCAATGAAAAAGATTTGTTAGGGTGACTATGGTCTGGTCTGTTTATTGCAAAAATCTCTTTTGTGTCTGTTTATTATGTATTGGATTGCTAACTGACTCACATTTCTGTAAACAGAGTTCATTTTTCACAAAAATAATAAAATATTTTATGACAGTTGTGTTTCTGTTGACATTGCTGTGCATGCTTTTAATGGGTCCGTGGGGTTCCCGGCGGTGTCGCACTAAAACCAGAAAGAAGAGGACCCCAGTATCCTCATGCTTGTAGTAAGAGCTTTCTAAAATGAGGATCTTTTGCTTTCTCTTTCTTACTATCAATCTTGTGTAGTCCGTTTTCCTGATGCACCTCTTGCACATCACATTGCGCTATGACTTAAATATTGCCCCCTGCAATGTAAAAGTTCATTTCACTCACTCACTCACTCACTTTTAATGGGTACAAGATAACAAAATAATCCAAGGTCTGTGAGTTTTGAGATCACCCATCCAACTCGTACCCAAGCTTGATGTCAACTTTTCAACCTTTTGACCTACTCGCCTCACTCTTGGAGCACTTTTTAAATGATTTTTATCTTGGAAGTACCAATCATAGACGAAGTTGGACAACAGCTGAATGTGTGGCAGTGCTGCCAGTCTTGTCTTTGAGGCCAGAGAAAGTTGGATGTGAGTGAGTGATTTGGGGTTTTATAGGAGAGGTGCCCGGGCGGGACTCGAACCACAACCGCCAAGGCTGGCAGATTGCTGGGCCGACGTGCTAACCACTGCGCCATCCCACGCCCTGGTAGAAATTTTACTCATCAGGACTTCATTTTATCATTCTAGCACTTCCTTCAACCTTCCTTAGGCGCCATCCCACGCCCCACAGAAAGTTGGATGAAAAGAGATACATAAGTATCTCAGGTGCACCTGTTTTATCCCTGACATAGCACCCATCTCCATATGTTGCTCGATCAAATTGTTCTTCATTCTTACTGAACCCACACTTTTATGAGGTTTTTTTTGTCTATCTTATTTAATATTCATTACAGAGTAAAATGTCACCAACATTGCAAGGGGAGATAATCTTGAATTATCTCCCTTTAACTGCAAATGTGACAATAACTGCAGCTACAATTCTGAGATCTTTTCACTTGCTGTACGTGTTCAATTTAAATTGTCTTCATTTATTCTGAATTAAACATGTATACAGTCAGTGTATCTTCCCACAGGGATTAGTTTTAGTAGAAATTCAAACAAAACTACATCATGATTACAATAGCCTATACGTAGCCAACTTAATGCATTTAAGTTTAATAACAGAAAATGTAAGATGATTTCAATAATCTCAAGGCAGTTTACATACTATTTCATTGTATTGACATAACACTGGACTTGGATGGCAAATATCTGCACAATATTATGTGAAAATTCTAATATCAGTTTAAACTGGAGCATGAAATATGAACAAGCATGCCTATTTGCCTGCTGTAGAACAACAAGGCCACGAAGGAGCATGCTCAAAACACTCCACACTTTTACCCCGGATGTCCAGTGTCAAATCAACAGCATTTCTCAACTCCCAAGGGAGTATACAACCCAAGCTGCCAGTTAGTTGAGCTAGAAGGTTAACTTTCACAATTGTCAACACTTTCTGACCTGGTACCCTAAATTCCAGCTGTTTGAACTGAGACAATTTACAAGCAAAGCCACCTGGCAAATTAACACCACTAACATTACCAATGTCTCAGTATGATGCAGGGTGAACCCCAACCTAATACCCTGAATTCCAGCTGTTTGAACTGAGACTATTTACAAGCAAATTCACTTGGCAAACTAACACCACTGACATTGGCAGTGTCTCAGTGTGATGCAGGGTGAACCCCAACCTAATACCCTGAATTCCAGCTGTTTGAACTGAGACAGTTAACAAGCAAAGTCACTTGGTAAATTAACACCACTGCCATTGCCAGTGTCTCAGTGTGATGAAGGGTGAACCCCAACCTGGTACCCTAAATTCCAGCTGTTTGAACTGAGACAGTTTACAAGCAAAGTCACTTGGCAAATTAACAACACTGACATTACCAATGTCTCAGTGTGATGCAGGGTGAACCCATGCAGGCCGGAGAGATTATACAAATTCGGCTGATCACCCATCCAATTTGACATTGCTTAGCTTCTCAAGCTCTGCGTGCATTGCACAAGAAGAACTTGTCTCACCTGTATAGTCCTCACGATTGGTTTTGTCACCCACAGGATATTCGGTCCTGCATATTGGAAGTTTGTGACTGACTGGCAGCCAATTCCCAGGACCAAATATTGATACAGCAATGCCCAGGACTGAATACTGAATACAGCACTAAACTTTTCCTGATAGATATATATATAGTCTGTCTCCCATTCCCTAGATCATTAACCTAGGCTTTTCTTTTCATGATTATTTTATCAAATTAGTGGTGAATAATTTAAGTTGTAAAAATATCAACTAGTATGTCATGATAATGACTCAACCCAGAGCTCCGGACATTCGGGCCTGCATATTGAGATATCGGCCAGTAGGCAATTTTACTGGAATTGTCTGTCAGTCAGATGTTATTCACGAAGTCTGCCTGTACAGGGAATGATGGGATAAAAACAAAAAACTTGTAGACAGCCTGATGGAACAAAATCAGTCTCTCTGTTTCAG
>JAUELE010224195.1:0-12630 GCA_031471655.1 Diodora aspera | reverse complement strand
CAATCAACTAACACCAAGTTCCTTTATACAGCTTTCTTGATCATAGACGGCCTTGGCGGTTGTGGTTTCGAATCCTGGCCCGGCGCCTCTCTTTCAGCCTGGAGAGACAGGAGCCTCGACACTGACGTGTTGGTGAGACCGTGGTGATGTGGCTGAAAGATTGCCAAAAACCGTGTAAAACCCCAAATCATTGACTCACTCTGTTTTAGCCTGTACCCTGTATTTTCTTGCGCAAAATGAAATGGGAGGTCATCTGGTTGTAAACAATGTGGACGTGTAGAATTGTTAATCATGTGCTCTTTGTTTTCAGAAAACTGTAATTATGCTGTTGACTGTGCTAAGCAATGCCATTTGTCTGTTGTCAACATTGGTGGAGAGGACATTAAAGATGGTAACCCAACTATAACTCTAGGTAAGTGAGAAACACATATTTTTTTATTCTAGAAAAATATGATTAAAGTACACCTTGTCAGAACAGATTTTTCGCACAGCAATTTGACCAGCTCGAAGCTCTCAGGCCTTCAAGGGTGTGCCCTGTCTCACACTGAGAAATTGATGTGACAATTATGTCACAGTGATGTCACCTTGGGCAAAGTGACTTTTTAGCCTTCCGTTGCCTAGAGGCTGCTTGGGTTACATCGGGGTAATAATACCGAGCACTTTCAGCTAGCTATACAAGCCTGGATTTAGCAATATACAAGACTAATCATTATTATTCTATACTATCAACATCGCGTTATGGCTGAAAAATTGCCACCTGCGACGTTAAACTTGATAATTCAATTTCTCTCATTAGCCATAATGGTTGGGGCCAGTTTGAGTCCTGTTTTGCAGAAAAGATTAAAGCTTTTTCATACCTCAAAGTTAAACTAATTGGATAAATTACATGGACTTTCTCCTGTGATAAAAATGTGACCAGAAATGCTGTACTCATGATTTTTCGCTCTCCGACTACAGAGATGGAGGTTATAGGCCACTCTTAATATTTATGCATTACGGGATCCTTGTGCCTATAGCCTCATTTTGATATTCTAGTGAAAGCGAGATCTCTCTTGTAATTTATTCATGAGACTATCAAAACGAAGCTTTAGGTGCGAGGGAACCTGTTGTGCATAAATATTAAGAATGTTCTATGGTTGTGAATTTTGGGCTGGGCTGATTTCCTTGCTTGCTTTCATTCAGCCAACAAACTGAGGCCTGGAAATCATGGGCTGAAATATGACTGAAAGACTTAAAATTCACAATGACTCGATTGTGTTTCAGCTTTGGTCTGGCAGTTAATGCGAGCCTACACCCTGAAAATCCTCACAGAATTAGCAGCGTCAGATACACCAATCCTGGACCAGGAGATTATCACATGGGCCAATCAGAAGGTAACAAAGACCTGACCAATAGAATTGTAGGATATTTATTATCAGGGCCCCATCCAACCAGATGCACAAACTTTTGAAATGATTATCCAATTTTCTTCAAGCTCACAATATTCATCTTTGTGATACTTTGCTTGGGATTGTTTTTGTGTGACCAGGAGGTCACGCAGTTTTGGTTTGAGTCCCACCCGGGCCCAGGAGCCCCCGATACTTTAGTGATGTGACTGAAAGATTGCCGAAACCGATGTAGAACCCCAAATCACTCACTCACTGTCCCAAAGCAGTCGTACATAGGATTCTGGATCCACATGAACAGAAATACAAATCATTTTAGTTTTTTCTATTCCTGAAAGATTCACAATTTAAATTGGAAGTTGACAATGCAACATGGTTTTAATCGATCTCAAACTATTTCAGTTGGCAGGTGCCGCCAAATTCCGATCGTTTTCGGACTCTACTCTTGGAGATGGGAGGATCCTCTTGATGCTAATCGACAAGATCCGACCCGGCATAGTCAACTGGGAGCTTGTTCATCAAGTGGACATCGTACCCTCAGTGAGTTTTTACCTGCAGCGTGACTATCTCAGATACTACTCCTCTCTATCCCAGATGGGGTATGGGATGGGGCAGTGGTTCACCCAGTAATCTGCCACCTTGGTGGTTGTGGTTTGTATATTGCCTGGGTACCCCTTTTTAGCCTAGAGGTTGGCCCACGACGTGACATAGGCAGATCGAGGGTTTGGGGTGGGTGGGATGGGGTGTGTGTGCATGATATAGTTTGGCAAAAAAAAGGGGGGGGGATGCAGGCCAAAACAATTCTGTAGTTAATGCAGGTTTAAATCAAATTTAGCTGAAAAAGGAGGGTACGTATTCCGGATACTATTCATGTCTATCCCAGATACTATTCATGTCTATCCTAGTTACTATTTATGTTTATCCCAGATACTAATACCAGAAAGAAAGGACCCCAGTATCCTGATGCTTGACGTAAGAGTCGTCTAAAATGAGGATCTTTTGCTTTCTCTTTCGTACCATCGATCCTATGTTGTCCCTTCCCTGATGTGCCTCTTGCACATCACATTGTGCTGTGGCTGAAATATTGCACCCTGCACTGTAAACATCCATTTAACTCACTCTTGTTCTTCTGCTTTTCAGAAAGCACAGGCCAATGCAAAATATGCCATTTCTCTAGCAAGGAAGATCGGCGCTAGAGTGTACGCGTTGCCCGATGACATCGTAGAAGTCAAGAAAAACATGGTCATGACAGTGTTTGCGTGTCTCATGACCCTGGACAACCCGTACAAGCGAGAACTCCAGGAACAAAAAGTCAAAAACGCAGCCGCGCCCATGTTGGAAGGTCTGCAGTGAGGATGAGCCATCAATCGTGGACAACCTAGAGATGCCAGCTCTGAGTGAATGTGACGACATTTTAGCCAAGATTCAGAAGAGTGAAAATTAGCTTGATCAGAAATCATAAGAGAGATAGTAGATTAAAATTCTTTCAATGCGAGGGACCATGTCACACATTTTTGTATCACTGAATCATTTTTGTAGTTTGAATTATTTATGATAATTATGCCTTCTGTTTATCCTGATCGATTACCTGTCTTCTCGTTGATGCAATTTAAATCAGAACAGAGATGTAACATAAAACCCACTACAGATGTTTCGTGCTACAGCTTTTGGCAATACTTGATGCATTTTGAACCTAATTTTGTTTTAAATAGAATGCTAGGGCGCAGGATGGTGAAGTGGTTAGCGCATCGGTCCAGCAATCTGACAGCTTTGGCAGTTGTGGTTTGAGTCCCACTCAGGCACGTCTCTTTCAGCCCAGAGAGACCGGAGCCCCGACACTGAGGTGATAGTGGTGAGACAGTGGTGATGTGGCTGAAAGGTTGCCGAAAACCACCTAAAACCACCTAAAACCTAACATCACTCCCTCACTTCAATTTTGGTCAAAACTCCACCTGATCTGACATCAGTCTACTGGTATCAGTGAACAGTTTCATCTAGTCTTTGTTATCCATGATTTAATACAGTACAGTGTATGTAAGATTTACAGATTTAAGCTTTACCCTTGTAATGTGAAATTTTATTTTACTGACCATTTTGTGTCGAAGATCTAGTTTGACTGAACTTGGATACATAGCAGTGTGCATGGACGATCTTAGTCTCATTCATGACTGGTCTTAGTATTAAGTTGCTCTTAGATTTGAAAATGTATGGCTCACCCATACGAGGGTTGAAGTTGCTAGAGGGGTGCAGGAAGGTACAGTGGTTAGCACCTCAGCTCAGTTATCTGCCAATCTTGGCAAATCATGGTTGGAGTCCTGCCAGGGTAACTCTCTTTCAAGCTGGAGATTGGAGCCTCACACCGATGTTACGTTGCTGATTGTCGAAAACCACACAAAATCCAAAATCACTCACTCACTTGAGGTTGCTAGAAGAATGTGTGTTGGCACAGAAATATCAGGGTTCAGCTAGTTCAACAACATTAAACGTCTTCGTAGACCTCTTCGGTTTAACGTTTAATGTTGTTCACCAACATTAGATTAGGTTTTTGGGGACTACCCAGGTTAGCTCTCAGCGCCACTGCTTTATGATGTCGATACATGGTATTTATGTCACAACTCTGTTCTGTGAAAGGGCACGCAAAGAATCACTGTAATTCTGAGTATTGAGATTTGTACATACTCCTTCATGTTACCTCTTCTTGTGTTTTGCATATCATTATTTTTTCCAATAGTGCATAATTCTGCTGCCTATGCTTGGAAAAAGAGGCTAGGAACAAAGTAATATATTCTATTCGTCACCCTAGACGTGTGATTTGACGCGCATGGAGACCAGAAACAAAAGACTTTTTTTTTAGGCCTTGCCCTTCGTATGTACATGTTTGAATACTTAACTGCAGTTATGTATGACTGCACTTTCTGAAATTTATATTTTCTTTTTGTATTCATATTTTTATGCCATACATTTATTAAAATATCTGTTTCTCCTTAATCAAATTGCAGTCGTCAGCCATGCTGAAATGTAGTTCTCGTGAGCTTGTAAGGTAAATTGAAAAAGTTGCAGTTTTACTTTTGAAAGTATGTTAAGATACAACAGATGAAGATGTGTTGTACTTTGTAGTCGAGAAAAATAAGAGCTCAGCTCTGCAAGTTTGAAACCTTTGCTTAAAATTCTGTATAATTTATGATAATTGTTCTTGAACCTTTTTTCGCAACCGTTATGACACCGACTGTTCTGAAATGTCATGACTAGATTTATGTGAAAGATTAGCTTAGTGTCATTAATGCATGTAGACTTCTAGTGCAGGATATATGTTGGCTGAAAAGATTAATGAAACATAACAAAGTTAGCTGATTTTTATTGTTGAGTGATTTTGATAAAAAAAAATGTATCCTTATGTTTGTGTGCAAGTTGAAAATAATCTTAATCAGGAGAATTGATTCATCAAATTTATTATTTTTACAAGTTCTGTTTTGCAATTTGTTTGTTGGAATGTATTTGTTGCAAAGAGATTGATTACATGGGTGATGTAAAATGGGCAAACATGATTTTAGTAACATTTCTATCCTCACTTTGTCAAACATTAAGTGCTCGGATGATTTCAATAATCAAATGTTTCTGTTTTCAAATCTGTTGTTGCTAAGTGTCTCACCATATCAAGTATTCCAACAGTGAAAGGTAACTTAGCTTCTTCTGTCAAATATTCCATTATCTAATAGTGCATTCACACTGTGCAACTAGTTGATACAGCTTACGCATTACAAGTTAGAACTTAGCACGTATCTAAAATTGGCACTGCAGCAAAAAGCAAATTGAAGACTCAAGAAAACCTCAAAGTTCAAACTGATGAAAAGTTGAGATGGATAGTTGTGGAACTTCTGTCAAATAGTTCCACCGTGTGCATGCAGTTTGCAATTAGTTCATACAAGTTGTTGAACTTGAAATATTGTGTGATTAGTACATGGCACTCTAGCATGAATAATACTGAAGTAGATTTCACTTAATAAAATAAAATTCAACTCAGATTTAGGAGTCGATTGTGGTTCCAGTGGGCCAACTTGTTGATTTTTAGTCACGGTTGAATGGCCAGAGTGTACCTATATGTCTGTGACATAACATAAATACCTTTTAGCCAATATATTTTATGCAATACCCACTTGTTACTGTTACGTTTTAGTGAGAAACTTCAACATTGAATACCTATTTTCTAGTATTATTCCTGAAGTAATCAGGAAATGTCACGCCTGGGAAATGATGTTCTTTCTTACGCATTGTTATTATGTGTATATTTTGGAATACTTACGCTTTAGTCTACTATTTTTACAGGTGCTTTAAGAATCCCAATTTACATTTGTATACTTGTTAGTGGGAGATCAAACATGGACCTTTTTGGCCAGAAAGAGTTTTGCACTTGGACAATCAACGGACTGGTTGATTTGAAAATAACTAAGGAAGTTTCATGCTGATGTCGATAAGGCTCTGATAGTGACAGACAATATTACCTGTGTAGAAGAAAATGCTTTACCAATTGATGAAATTACTTCAGGCTGAGATAAGAAGTTATGTTTCAGGTAACAATACCTTTAAGAACAAGTTGGTTTTAAGGAAACAGTTTTTACTGAATATTTTTGAAAAATTTTGTATGTGGGGCATCGAGATACGGGCAGTCTATTATAGAGTTTAGAACCTTTAAATAGTGGGAATATGGCTGAAATATTGTTGAAAGCCATGTTAAATTGCAAATCAATCAGTTTCATGTATGAAAAACTTGTGGAAATGAAGAGAGTTGAGAGGTGGACTTGTTTGATGGGTTACCGGAAACATAATTTTTGTGTTGGTCTCAATTTAGCATGATCCAGTATTTTATGAGCTGATAGACCAAGTTAGAAGAGCTTTGAACAAAGTAAAACTATTTATATTCATGTATATTAGTCTTTTTATATGTGAACATAATCAGGCTTTTGTGATAGACATCACGGCTGACTTGTGTGTATCTAGACCATTTTGTTTGCAGTTTGAAACAAACTGTTGGACCATTCATCAGTCAAGGTTTTTCATTTCAAAACTGGGACCATACATCCAAGGGGACCATTTTTCATACTCCCTTTTTTGATAAAACTTTTATATCAAGCAGATTGACGTGTCTGTAGATTTCCGTGGTGATGTTTACTGACGTGTTGCCAGTAAACTACTTAACGTTAATTATGAGCTTGATTTGATGAGCATGCGTTAGATACGACAAGCAGCTCGGGTCCATGTTGAAACACGTATATACTTTTATCATGTACTAAAATATGCAGATCAGAACATTTTTCATTGTTTTGTTTGGCGACTGTTAAGTAAATTGTGGTTTCTAATAAAGCAAGTGTATAAAGACTGCTGTTGTTTTTCATCTGTAGAGGACTGGTACAAGAGTTTTGTAATTAGATAGTTTCACTCTGTGGAATGTATATGGAGTACTATGGTATCTTTTAAGAACCAGTGTCTTGGACTTGACAGGTGAGATTGCATTAGTGTGCAATCACTTCGAATCATGCTGGTCAAAAGTTCTTTGCATTATCTGAGGAGGGCCAAATATATATCTAGGGGTTTGACTGACCACACCTGTACATTTTTTAAATACAAGAGACTGAAGAACCATTGCTCTGAGGTTTGAGGTTTTACGTGGTTTTTGACAATCTTCAGCCACATCACCATCATCATGTCGGTGTTGGGGCTCCTGTATCTCCATGCTGAAACAGGTGCCCGGGTGTGACTGAAACCACAACCACCAAGGCTGGCAGATTGCTGGGCCACTGCACTAACCACTGTGCCATCCCGCACCCCTAGTGTCCCAAGAATGTCATGTTTGCTATACAAAGCAATTACCGGTATGTGGAAATCTCAGGCTTTCTAAGCCTGTTTGGTCCAACCTTTCTAATTTGAAGGGTAGCTAAATCTTATATAATACCATGGCCAGTCGCACAAGCAAAATTAGAAAAAAATATGCATATTAATTATTTTTGGGGTATTACATCAGGGGCCGTAATCGACCTTGATGAGGGCCTCAGGTTTGACCACACTGTCCTGAGCAATTACAACTGAAGATGTTTGACAATTCATTCTACTATTTAAATTTGAACACTTGAAAGCCACTGAAACCCCTGCTGCTTTAGAGACTGTTCAAAGGAGGGGGTGACATATTGTTTTTGGCTTCGGTGTGGGCATCCAGAGACATTGTTTCCGAAGCAGAACTCTGGAACCACTGGGTCCTTTTCCACGGCAACAGTATGGATATTTTGTCCTTTTGGTTTCTGGAGTATAGCTCTGGAACCACTTGGTATTCTTACACATAACTTGGTACACATATTGGGCACATGGTCTAGGTGTGCCCTTTTAGGCTCTGAATTTTCAAAGCCTAAACTATGGCAACTAAGAGTGGAAACTGTCATTTGAGAATTCTGAAGCATAACTCTGGAACTGCTTAGTATTTTGTCATAAAAATTTGTAAACACACAGCCTAGTTCTGCCTTTTAAGGGTTTTTAATTTTCTGAAAATAATATTTCCCATTTCCATGGCAACAAAGAGGAAGTTTTTTTCCTTTTGGTTTCAGGAGCATAAGTTGGTATTCTACCATATAACTTGGTACACATATTTGACGCATGGTCTAAATATGCTATTTCAGGGTTTTGAATTTTCAATAAATACTATTTTCTGTTTCCATGGCAACTAAATGTGGAAATCTGATGAAGTATAGCTCTGGAACCGCTCGACATTCTTTCACATAGTTCGGTACACATATTGGGCACATTGTCTAGATGTGCCTTTTCGGGGTTTCAATCAGGAAAAGGGAGAACACAGGATCGATAGTAAGAAAAAGAAAGCAAAAGATCCCCATTTTAGTCGCCTTGTACGACAATCATTGGGTTACTGAGGCCCTATTCTATCTAAGTGACACCACGTCAACCCCCGGAAGCCCCACGGGGTGAACCCAAAAGAATAACACATTCCAATCGAAATCTAAATCTACGAAAAAAGAAGACCAGTTCCGAAGACATGGCTGAACAAAACTCCCAGGATTTGCAAATCAAATATTGACTCTGCCATTGTTCTATACTTTCAGCTTTCTTAATAAAAAATGTCTAAATGTGGAATGCTTTGGCTTTCAGGACCAAAGTAAAAGATAAGAAACAGTTACACTTAATCCAACATGTGACATTCTCATGGTTCATATAAAAGTTACACAGCGTTTTCATTATGCTACAAAATTACCAGTCCTCTGGACTAAAAGGGTTCAATTTTATTGGTCCCTCGGAACTTTTTTCAGTCCCAGAATATACAAAGTATAAACTTAAATCCTGAAAATGCTTTATAATTATTGAATGTGTAATCATATTGAAACTTGCGATTAGCTTTTTTCCAAATATCTCTTTTGCTTTGACACTATCAGAGTCATTTGGAAAAATCAGAACTTATTTAGATTCTATTATATTTCTAACCACTGAAACATGTGTACTTTGGTCTGCCGAGTCACCGCATATCGCATTCAGTGTTCATTTTCTTTTCTGTCTTTTAGTCCCCTCTCCTTCAAAATATTTGAAAAGATTGGTCACGGTTTTTTTGGCGTTCCATTTACCACAGCGTGTCAAGGCCGACTATAAACAACATTGACAGACGTCTAGAACCTGTGTAATGCATCAGGGTATTGGTTGCTAAAAATAGATCAGAAAACGCCCCCTCTGCATTTAAAAAATATATTTCTACAAAGACAACATAGCCTACAAATTGTTTTGTTGTCCGTTTATGACTTTTCTAATGTAACTGTGTGCAGTAAAAATATATGATTTGTTAGTACTGATTCAGCCGGTCCCTGGGACCGACCAGCTTTAACCAGCTGAGAATTTTCAGTAAACGGAAAGACTGTTAAGGCACATGAACATCTCCAAGTAAGTACCTGCTTCTCTGGTTTCTCTGGCCGGTCTTTCTTTTTGTCATGATCAGCAGGTTTTGGCTGCACAACAGCTACAGGCTGAGTAACAGGTGCTGTATTTGCTGGAACAGGATCCACCTGCTCAGGCTGGGCGGCATTCAAATAAGACTTGGACCTTAGTGCATCAAACAATGTCTCCACAAAGGACTTTGTTTCTGAATAAGTAAAAACAACCAGTTGCAACAGCAGATGGCAAAGTGTTGTGAAAATTTGCCTTTCCAAGGGATGCGTCAATGACAAATTTAGTTGTCCTGATAAAAAACATAACTTGCCCAATATTTTTGTTGTACTATTATTTATAAATAAACTCACACAACAAGGCAAGAGAGATCCTACTAACTTGCTCACTATATTTTTAGTGGGCTTATGACCAGGTCAACAGACCACTCTTAACATTTAGGTACATGCGCCCATGCTTCACGAATAGCGTAGCACCGACAGACAAATCTGGTAAAATTGCTTCTGGGCTGACGACATCTGTCAACTCTCACTCGCAGAAATATCAAAATGTTCTATCAGATATTTCTTACTTCCAAGCAAGAAGACATCAAGTTGATCAATGCAGGTGTCCTTCAGTTCATTCTCAGGCTTATCTTTCTTTACCAAGGCCAGGACATAACGTGATAAAGTTGAAGGATCAGCATCACATCTACAACGAAATAATCACACCTATAACTATACGCATGAGTTCAGATAATGTTTTACTTTTCAGCCATACCACATGGTGTGCAAGGTGCACACTGAGAGGAAAGATAATTCATAAAAGAGTAAGTGAGCAATTTGAGATTTTTCGTGGTTTTCGTCAATCTTTCAGCCACATCACGTCAACACTGGCTCACCAGCATCATGTTGGTGTTGGAGCTCCTGTTTCTCTGGGCTGAAAGAGAGGTGCCCCGGTGGGACTTGAACCACAACCGCCAAGACTGGAAGATTGATGGGGCGACGCGCTAACGACTGCGCCGTCCCGCACCCAGCTCATTAAAAGAGATCGAAAGAAAGTTGAGTTGAGTTGAGTTGAAATGATGTGTTACAAGGGCAATATTGCAGCCATAACGCAACGTGATGTGCAAGGTGCACGTCGAGTGAAAAGACAGTTCATAAAAGGGATCGACAGAAAGTAAAGTGAAACCAAAAGATCCCCATTTTAGTCGCCTTGTACGACAAGCATTTGGTTACTGAGGTCCGATTCTATCTACGTGACACCACGTCACTCCCCGGAAGCCCCACAGTGTGATCGAAAGAAAGAAACGTGAAAGCAAAAGATCCATCTTTTAGTCGCCCTGTACAGTAAGCATTGGGTTACTGGGACCCTATTGTTGCTTGGTGACGGAAATCCCCAATGCGTCTCATAAGAATGGAGCAAACACTGAACATGGCTCATCTCAATGTGGTACGAGGGGATGTGAAAAAGTTTTGAGTCTAACATGGATTGAGATGAAATTTTTCTGCAAGATATCTTTATTTTTTCCACATAGTCTCCTTGTAGTGTAATACACCTATTCCACAGTGCAGACTACCGTTCTGTCCAATTCAAGCATTCAAATGCTGAATGCCATCTTGGAAACACACTGAACCACGCTTCAGCAGCTGGTTTACTTGGTCAAACCAAATAGTTGAACAGAAGTTCAAAATAATCAGACTATAGTCCCTCCTGAATCCATCCTAGGTCACTCCTAAGAAGCCCCACACGATTAAAGCAACATTCCTGCAACTTGCAGCAGGGAGATAATAATTAATATGGCAGCAAATAGTTGATAGAAAGTAAAATGAATGCTAGAGATATCCATTTTAGTACTTTGCTGCAACCAACATATGGTTTACATCCAACAGGGCACAATCTAAGTGACAGCATCACACCTGAATTGAATTGAAATGATGTTTTACGTTGCAAGGAAAATAGTTCAGCCATAATGCAAAGTGATCATCGAGCGAGCAGACAGTTCATAAAAGGGATCGATAGAAAGGAAAGTGAAAGCAAAAGACACCCATTTTAGTCGCCTTGTACGACATGCATTGGGTTACTGAGGCCCTATTCTATCTACGTGACACCACATCACTCCCCGGAAGCCCCAAGTGGTGCATCACATCTGAAAGTCATAGCCTCATTATTCACGATGAACCAAAAAATTCAAAATCCAAACTGAATATGTCATCTACACTGTTTATAATACAACACATGATTCTTCTTTTGAAGCTATTGTGCTCATCAGGTGGGCAGCTGTTAAACCTTCGAGGAAAGATTCAGATTTAGATCTACACTGCATTTTACATTCAGTACACCAGTATTTCACCCCCTACTTAAATACGTCGATTGGAGTGAAAAAGGCGAAATATAAACTAGATTTGCAAACGAAAAGACAATATTTGGCTGATGAAAAGCAAAGTCAGTTTCAGGTTTGTCAACTTACATTGGATCAAGGGTTTTCGACAGCCACACTTTAAAAGCATCCAAATTTTCTATCAACATCTTCTCACACACTTTGATTGTTTGTCAAATATCGGTACACGGTCTCAGAATATCGTTTTGTACATATATGCTCCGGCTACACGAATGTCTTCATTTTAATTGCAAATAGTTACGAAAAGGGATGAAAATTGATCTGCGTTTCTCCAAACTCGTGTTTTGCCTCGCCGAAAATGGCTGCAGGTAATCTCGCGATGTGTCACGTGATTTGATATGTTTCACAAACGTTTTGGAGTGAGTTGAACTTAACGAAATTGTGTGTGTTAAAACTGTATTTGTAATTGTATTTGTATTTGTTTTTAATCTTACTAAACAGTATTCAACACGGCAAAGTTGGTTGGAGGACCAGTTTCTTTAATGAGATTTTGCGAGACCTTAAACTGTCATGGCAGCCCACATGTTTAACACGCCGGATGAGAGTTCGGATGTTCAGTGTCATTGAGGAAATTCTTTAATTGCACACACCAAATAATAATGTCTAAGAAGCAAAAGAACAAGAAATCAGATTGGGTGCAATGTGTCAAGTGTAAACTTACTGTCAGTGAGCATGATTCGCGTTTGCACCTTGAAAAGTGCGGACAAAAACGACCTAGTCACGGATTTATGGTCGATGGCTTGTTGTATGGTGTCATCTCTCCTTTAAATATCACTGGTGGTAGGTTTATTGTATGATCCATTGAACATCTGCCATCCATGTTGAGCTTTCAATACGGAGACGCATTGATACGTAAACGCATACAGTGTTCATTTCAGAGCGTGAAATTGGGGACTTTTACACAAAATATTTCAAATGGCCCCAAAATCTGTGTTATTG
>JAUELE010224184.1:0-12630 GCA_031471655.1 Diodora aspera | reverse complement strand
TCCGGAAATTCGTTTATTCGGACATATTTTGAAAACACGGAAGTGTCCGTATAAGCGGGGCACGACTGTATATATATTACTTTTATTTTCCTTTAAGAAGCAGCCTCCTCCTTCTAATACATTTAACATGAGCTAGACTGACACTGGGCTCCATAAAAAGAATTCCAAAGTCATTGTGCATTTGTCTATCCTAGACATGTTTCAATTGAGCTGGACTGACTCAGGGGTCTATATAAAAAAATCCAAAGGCATTGTGCATTCACCTAGCCTAGATGTGTTTAACTTGAGCTGGACTGACTCGGGGCTCTATAAACATAATTTCACAGCCATTGTGCATTCACATATCCTAGGCATGTTTAACTTGAGCGTGACTGACTCAGGGCTCTATAAAAAGAATTTCAAAGTCATTGTGCATTTGTCTAGCCTAGATGTGTTTAACTTGAGCTAGACTCTCTCTGGGCTCTATAAAAATATTTTTTTTAATTGTACAGTCATGGGGTAGGAGTAGGGTGGGGATATGAATCCCTAGCTGTCATCTGGGCTGTACTGAGCCCCAGTAACCCAGTGCTTGTTGTACAAGGTGATAAAAGCAGGAATCTTGCTGTCATTGTTTATTAGTTTTTTTTGTCCGCTCTCTCAGTGTGGGCCTTGCACAAGTTGTGGACACATTGCCCGTGCAAACAATTTAATTCGACTCTTTCATGTACCAGTTGTAACGCCTGTCAGGTAGTACAAAGTATACACAGTCCGAAGTTATCAAAGCCGTTAATCTGTATGCTTTAGGAAAGGTCAAGAAGCGAGGTTCCCAATGAACATGAGCGGGAAACATAATTTATAACACTGGCCTGCAGTGAATTGAAATAAGTAAAATAATTAAGTAACACTGACCTTGCCTTGCTGGGACAAATTTGCTATAGCTTATCAGCATGGTGAGAATTTCTTTTGATTTTAATTTTTATTTATCTCTACACAAGGATCAGGTGTTTCTGCGTTGTGACACAGCATAAATCTTTTGGAAAAAAAAAAAAAAAATTCTTGTCCTGTCAGTTAAATTGAATTGTACTTTGGAGATCAGGAAAGTAATGACCTTGAATTGTTTGAAGGTGAACAGTGAACATTTGTTTGACAGCAAAAGACAATAAATTATTTTTCAACTCTAGACCAACTAGGACTTTTTAAATTTTGAGAACTATTGAAGCTTCTAGTAATTAATACATGATGGCTGTTGCCCCGTGGGGCTTCCGGGGAGTGATGTGGTGTCGCTTAGATAGAATAGGGTCCCAGAAACCCAATGCTTGTCGTACAAGGCGACTAAAATTGGGATCTTTTGCTTTCTCTTTCTTACTATGGATCCTGTGTTGTCCCATTTCCTGATGTGCCTCTTGCACATCACATTGTGCTATGGCTGAAATATTGCCCCCTGCAATGTAAAAATCCATTTCACTCACTCACTCATGATGGTTGTTTTATTCTGGATTACACAGTGGTTAGCATGTTGACCCAGAGGGTTCAAATCCTGGCCGGGTACCTTTCTTTCATCCTGGGTATTGTCCCCTGACACGGCAGGGATATGGCTGAAAGATTGCCAGAAGCCATGTTAAATCCAAAATCACTCAATTTGGATCACTCGGACGATTGTATAAAGTCCAAGTTTTAATAAATTATAACAGGAAATATTGTTTACATAATGGTTTTGATGAAACACCATTTGAGGAAGTTCTTCTAAAAGTGATGTAAGTATGTGGACTGTGAGTTTGATGTAAGTATGTGGACTGTGAGTTTGATGTAGTTAAACTGGAGAGGGTTTCCGGATATCCTATTATTGAGGGGAAAGATAGAGGGAGGGGCACTTGTTTTCAAGGGTTTTAAATCATATATTATGACCTAAATTTCACTGGCCTTAGAAATGGCCTTGATAGGTTGGTAGTACAGTTGAAAGATTGCTAAATTTACATATTTAGGCCAAACCAAAAAATATTGTGGATCCAGTTACACCTTTAAAATTAAGGATAGGTGGGTCATTTATTTTTTTTTATTGATCATATTTTTAATTTTTAACTAATAAAATATGAACTGCTAAGTTCCAGTCCTGACTAATTTTTGCATGCCTCGGAAATATTGTTCGGTAGGGTAATTGAAGCCATAATATTTTTTAAGGCTTTAATTATAGCGGAGGAAGTATTTTGATGTGACATACTGCAGAATAGATACTAGACGAGAAGTAAAACTAATACTAAGGTGGGGGTAATCTCCTAGCCTTGGTGGTGGTGGGTTCGAATCTCCCTCAGGTATCCCTCTTTCAGTCTGGAGATTGACTTCCCTCCCCTCCCCCCCCCTACCACCCCTCCCCCCCAATCGACGTGATGTAGGTGACACCATGACGATATGGTTAAAAAATTGCCGAAAGCTGCATAAATAAAAAATCACTCTCTTCTTGGGAGCTGTAGTTGTATGTAACCGAATGTGAACGGAATGAAGTCTCACTCGTCTTAATTGTTTCCTTTCTGTTAGCATTTTTATAAAATTTTAATTTTCCTTCAGATAAATGTTTATGTTTCGTCTGCACAAAGGTCAGAGAAGCAGGAAGGATTTCATGTTCTTGAGAGAAAGAGCAGGAAGGGGCCATGTTTCAAATGTTCCAAGTTCAGAGACAGGTCCTGTATCGGGAAACTGATTATTGTACAGAAGAGTCCTTGAACTTCCTGGGCGATGAGTCTTTGAGAATATAAGTCTCTCTCTCTTTCTTCCCTATCCCGTGGTTAGCATAAATTATTTACAAGCTTACTAGACAGCGGGACATGTGATGGTGCTGTGGCTTGTGTGACTGCCCAGTAATATGCCAGATTTGGTGGTTGTCGGGCGCGGGGTTGGCCAGTGGCTACCGCACTGGACTCGCAATCCAAAGGTTCCGAGTTCGAATCCCGCCCGGGCCGCTGTCCTGTTACTCGGAGATGGGAGCCCCTGGAACCACCGTGACGATATGGTTGAAAAATTACTGAAAGTCACGTCAATCTGAGAGTCACTCACTCACTTGGTGGTTGTGAGTTTGAATCTTCTTATAATATTTTTTAACTGTCTTCTCAGCATGTAGTTTTGCATCAGGATACTTAGAGGTGACTTAATGAAATAGTTATTAATAATTCAAATAATGAGGTATTTTTATAGGTTTTTAAAGAATGTCCCACTCTGTTAAGTTGTCGCTATAATTTATCGCCAATTCCCATTTTCAACTAGGCTGACTGGGACAAGTGGAGTAAAGTACCTTGTCCAAGGGTACAAGATGGTGTTGGCTAGATTTTTTCTGCTGTTAGTACCAGCCATGTGACCATGTCCTCCTATCCCGAACTCTGGTATGCTTACCCCTAGGGGTAGGTGAAAGGATTTGTAGGAGGTGCACAACTTTCTTTCCCCCTGCAGCCAGAATGGCGCAGTGGTTAGAGCGTCAGCCAAGCAGTCTGCCAGCCTTGGCGGTTGTGGTTCGAGTCTCGCCCGGACATCTCTCTTTCAGTCCAAAAAAAAAAAAGCTCCAACAACGACGTTATGTTGGTGAGACCGTGGCGATGTGGCTGAAAGGTTGCCGAAAACCAAGTAAAACCCCAAATCACTCACTCGCTCTTTCCCCCTTCCCCAATTAAGTTTATTGTATCCATGTTACTGCTACACAGATACCAGTAAAACGTACAAGGGGTACATAGTTGGAAATGCAGAGCTTCAAGGGGTAGATGATCGACAGAAGTTTAGTCCTGTGGGAAACCCCAGTTGCATCACTAAGTAGGTTTCAGCCAAGCAAAGGATTTAGCCACCCGTGACAAATTTATCAAAAAATGTTACCCGCCTGTGTAATTATTTACAGTAGAGTCTAGACATTTCCTGGTAATAACCCCATGTACTGTTCACCTTACAACTAATTCAGGGTTCTAAATAACAAGATGATGATGTCCATGCAACTGATAAATAGCTTGACCACCAGGATGATTAAGTGGGATTTTGTCAGTATGCTAGCCTTGCTTTAAGGCTTGCTGATGGGAAAACATAAGAGGATGCTCTGAGATATGTGGGACACAGGATAACTCAGTGGTTTGTGTGTTGGCCCAGTAATTCATGGTATTCAATGACAAGATGATGTTATCCATACAACTGCTAATAGCTTCTTTCTCAAGCATTACCATAAGAAATGATTTAATGTGATTTTGTCTGTACGCTAGCCTTGCCTTTAGGAAAATGTAAAAGCGACGGACAAATCCGGTAAAATTGCCTCCTGTCAGACAATATGCCTCAATATGTAGGCCCGCAAGTCCGGTGTTCTGGATCAAATAAATATCATGACATGCTTGTTGATACTTGATAGAACTTGAAGTATTCATCATTCATTTTGACAAAATAATTTTGGGAAATTATTTTAGGTTTGGGAAACAGACTAGCTATATGTCTACCATGAGAAATTTAAGTGCTGTATCGATATCCGGTCCTGGGAATTGTCTTCCGAGGACACACAACTTCCAATATGCAGGACTGAATGTCCTGTGGGTTATAAAAACCATTCGCGAAGACTGCCAGATACCTCTCATTGAGCCTGGAGATTGAACTTATGGAAGCAACATTTAGGACTTGAGGAGGTAAAATGCTGAATATATTGTGTTTTATAAATCTCTTTTCATTATTTTGCACAAGCTTTGCAGGGCATGGGATGTCAGTGGTTAGCCTGTCAGCCCAGTAATCTGCCAGCCTTTGCAGTTCTGGGTTTGAATCCTGCCCAGGTACTGCTCTTTCAGTCCACAGTTGGAATCCTGACACCGACATGATAAAGGTGACACCATGGCGATATAGCTGAAAAATCTGCCTGGAAGTTGGTCATTACTTCAGAACATAGTTGACCGTCATTGTTGCAGTACTATTTGACGCCAGTTTAAGTCTGCATAGTTCACAAATACAGTACCGGTTGTTGAAGGGTTAAACTGCTAAGCTCTTGGAGAAAAAAAAAACAGTTTGATAAGTGAAAAGCAATTTCTTTAAAAACGTTCCTCTATCTAGTGTGATAGTATTCCATTTTGAAGGTATCTGTTGGTGATTAAACCTTTAAAGTAAACTAAATGTAATTGCAAGTTTGAAGTTTCAAAAATGATAACTTTCTATCTTTTCATTCTTTGAGTTTAAAGGAAGGGTTCATCTCAAAGGTTATATGAACTTTGAAAGTTACAAGTAGAGTGGTTGGAAGAGAAAACTTGAAGTGTTTCTTTAAGCAGTCTTCATACAAATCTTGAAAGATACTTGTAAGGCTCGCCAACACCTGGTAACCAGGGGGAAAATCATGAATTTTTTATAATAAATCAATGACCTGGAAGTCCTGGAAAATTCGGAGGTTCTCAGCTTTACTGTGTTTTGCACAATCTATTTAAATTCCACAATTGGTCCTTTCAGTAGACAGATGTTAGA
Source organism: Diodora aspera (assembly GCA_031471655.1). Taxonomy (NCBI): domain Eukaryota; kingdom Metazoa; phylum Mollusca; class Gastropoda; order Lepetellida; family Fissurellidae; genus Diodora; species Diodora aspera. The sequence continues at coordinate 7,197 of JAUELE010224184.1, read as the reverse complement.
AAACTTTGAGGGGAAACAGAGCTAATGTGAAATCATCTTACTAATGTTCATCTGGGCAATGTCCAAAACACCTGAAAATATCATTAAATTTCATTGTACTGGTGACACAGGCTTTCCTCTAGACTAACATTTAGTCCAAGAAATATTAATCTACAAAAATTATTTACTTAAAATGTTAAAATCAGAAAAGGAGCCCAGGGATATTCGTAATTCTAAAGCTGAGAAATCCTAGACTTGCTAAATATCTAGACTTGGGCAGGTTCCATTATCTTTGTATGTTTTAGGGTCTGGGCGACACATTATAGAAAAGGATATGACATCAAATCCGTGTTATATGGTAATGAAAATGGACCATCACAAACTAATGAAAGCATACTAGAATCGGTCCATACCTTTATACTCCACACAGTCAGATTTGGTACACAACAGTAAATCGGGTAATGGTTATGGCGTTACTTTATTATTTGTTTATTTTATGTGCAAGTATAGTTATGTATGTACGTGTATATATAGCCTAATTATAAATTACATATATATTTCAAATTGTATGTGTGTGGGGAGGGGGGAGGGTGTGTGTGTGCGCGGTTCAAAGTGTATACCTAACAAATTAAAGTCTTATTCTTTCCAGGGCGACAATGTCTACTTAATATTTTCATGACATGCTTTGCTTTGGACCATTACTGTGAAAACATTCCTGATTGTTTACTGAAACGTGGAGTGTGCTTCAGACTAGTAAGCTACTTGCACATGTGCCTTTCACAACTATGGATTTGTATTTCTTCGGATATTGTGAAAAACAAGTGTGACTTTGTCTCAAATAGGTTACAGCTCGTTTCCAGATCATAATTTGTGTATGCAGGAGGCGTGTGATCTAGATGGAGCTTTATCTGTTTGGGATTATCTTAAATTTAAAACGTTTCAGTTCCCATGGCTACAAGTTTGAGCTTGGTCATTTTCTGTGTATGGATTGTTTGAATTTGTTTCTTGGTTATATCTGTTGATCTGTTCATGCCTTTGTAATGAAAGTTTGTGTGTGCTTTAAACTTTACAAAATACTTACTTTTTGTTTCTATGGATAGGATTCTAAACCTGATTCTGATTCTGAGTAAGTTTCGTTTCCGGAGCAGACTAGCTGTCTTGACAATGAATCCCGCATTGCTGATACATTATGTTTCCAAACGCGTCATCCTTCTATTGATGTACTTTTTAAATATATAGTTCATTCAAACCACTATCTTTAGCCGAGTGGAGGGGGGATATAGTCGACTCTTTCAGCTTGTTAAAATGTTGACGTCTGATATACGGTATTTATTTTTTTTTGTCCAGTTTGGGATGTTTCTTTCTGGGTCCAGTCCATTTATTTCAAGGTGGACAGGCGCTATGTGTGTAGGCAAAATGAGTGCAGACAGAATGAGCTGTATGCAGAGAGAGAAGACACTCAAATCAGCTGTTATCGTGTGCAATGTTCTTCCTGGTTGCATTGTATATCTCTGTTATCACACTCTAACATATCATAAGATACCAATAACATATCGGCGAGGGTTATTCGTCTGAAGGCAACTATAACAGTTGGTGACTTTATATTAGTGTGCGTTATATCTGTGCAGTCCTTTGTTTTCTAAAGAACCAGTACAGGATGGCGACTCTGTTGGCTATCACGGCTCTATGGTTGAGCATTTGGATGTCAGGTAAGTCATATTCTTACGCATGGTCTTTGTACAGACCAGAAGGGGGCGAGAGGACACAGTTGGCAGACAAATCTTGATCTGCTATGTGTTTGCACAGTTCAAACAACATTTCAACTTCATGATAACCATATGATAATCCACACAAAAGGGTAACAGTTACTTAAACAGATTAAGTTATTGTTGACAGGAATGTGACATTTTATCACTTGTGTGGAGGGCACAACCGCCATTGTGATCGCGCTTCTCATCAGTGACAACGCCCATTTATCTCACACGACAACAGGTCAAAAGTAACACCTCATTTAAACAAATGTGCGCTTTTTTGGACTTTGTTTAGATTGTAAAGCCCCGTAAACACTAGCAAACATTGACAAACAAATGTTTGCAAACATGGCAAAACATCAAGTTTGCCGATGTTTTGTTTTGTTTGCGAACGCATCTACACTATAGAAACACGACGAAACATCCCCAAATGTTTGGCTTCGTTTGCAAACTTTTAGTTGAAACTAGAGGAAAAGAGAAGAAAAGACATGCTTTAAACAAATTTATAACTTCAAATTCCTCTGAAACTGATATGTTGTAAGAAGACGACTTTGGTTCAAGGTAATGTCATATGTTTTATTAGTAGAGCTTTAGGGAGCGACCACTTGATTTTTATAGTGAGCGGGGATGAGGGGGTGGGGGATGAAAATACAAGTTTTCACACGAATTTGAAAAAAATAAATAGTTAAATAGTTGCACGAGTCAAGAGGTGGGGGAGATAAAAATATACATTTATTTTTATTTTTCAGTTCATAATTGAAGCGATCAAGATCAAAAGGGTACTAAATTTAGTGGTCTATTCTTTTCTTAGGCCACTAGTACCGTTTTAGTTCTGACACCTGTAATTATGAAATGTATCATCATTTCCGTTACTCTTAAACCCCAGTGGCGGAACCAAGGACATTCCAAACCCCTATTTTGGAAGTTCAGTGAAGATTGGCAATTATCTGGCATTACATACCAATTACAACGCTCATTTTGATTCAACCAATGCAGCAAAATGCATGTCTGAGTTTTTATGAATTAAAAACACATCCGTGGGAGAATGCCCTCGGACTTCCCTACAACTTTTAATTCACATCTGGAATTCAGCTTTGCAGTATTGGTGGATGTTTGTCACAGTAATCGAAGTTGGGTGCATTTAAGTATGTTTAAATTTCAGGGTTTTCTTGTGGAAGCAAGATTGGACTACAGGACGATGAAGAATTCGACACTTGCCTCCTATGCTCCATCCAAAGTCCCCTCTGAATACAGACTGCAGGGCAAAGTTAACTGTTTCTGCTTCAATAGTTTGAAAGTTGGTCAGAGACACATTCTCGGTAAAAACATCATTGAGGTTTGGTGTTCCGCAGGTATCTCTACTTGGAGCCCTGTTATTCACCTTGTATATAACATAACTCGGTCATAGCATCTGTAGTAGATAATCATATGTATGCAGATGACACGCAGCTATATGCTCGTGTAATAAATCTTTCGGATCGTTGTTTGGCTGTTTCTCGACTTGAGGATTGTGTCAACACTGTTAAGAGCTGGATGACTGCTACCGCCTCAAGCTAAACGACGCAAAGACTGAGGTTTCATTAGCTGGTTCTTCGATAAATCGAACAAAACTTGGAGTTTATTCAATTAGAATTGGTCAGGCTGTGACCCCTGTTAGGACTCTGTACAAGATCTTGCTGTGTTCATGGACTGTGACATGTCAATGGATGTTCACATAAATTGCATTGTCAATGTTATCTTTTGGATATGTTTACTGCTGCTATGCTCGTTCGAAATCTTGTTCTCTCCTGCCTGGACTATGCAAATGCTCTTCTGGCCAATATCAGCAAATCACGTTCACACCGGCACCAAAAGGTCCAGAACACAGTGCATGAATTGTGTCATTAACTAGAAAATCCAGCCATATGCACCCTGTCGTGAAGAATTTACACAACAAGTATATTCCTTCTTACCTCTGTGACTTGCTTCCAGTCTAACAACCTACTAGTTCACTGCTGGTTGCTCATCAACAACAGTTTGAAGTTCACCGAACTAAGTCCTCAATAGGCATAGGATCATTTTCACACTGTGCACCATCACTATGAAATGCTTTGCCACTTGCACGTAAACAATGTGACTCTCTCCAGGAATTTAAAAAAAAATCAAATGTCACGTTTTCAAGCAATATTTGGACTCAAACATCAAGTAGTAGATTTGTCAGCGCCCTGAGCGGACACTGTGTGCGGATTTTGCGCTTTAAAAGAGGACATTTTTAACTTAATTTAAAACTGATCAGTGAATTCAACGTATGTGTATGTCAATCCACCCCATTGCGCACACGCTAGTTTCATACTGGAGGAAAACCTCAGAAGTGTAGTATGTGTGTGAGTGTGTGTGACATTTAACTATCCAAGTCACCTCCAAAACACACATGAATGCTCAAACTGGAGAAGAAGGTTTCAAGTGCGAAGTGTGTGGAAAAGATTTTAGCTGTCAAAATCACCGACACACATGCGGATTCACAATGGAGGGAAACTTTGAGAATGAAGAGTGTGAAAAAAGATTTAAGCAATCAAGAAACCTTCAGGAACGTGAGAATTCAGTGTCGATGCAAACCATACATGAAGTGTCAAGTTTGTAAGAAAGAATTTAGTCACTCAGGAAAGCTTAAGATACGTGTAAGAATTCACACTGGAGAGAAACCATACACGTGTGAGGTATGTGAGAAAGGATTTACTTGTTCAGTAAAGCTTAGAAGGCATTTAAGAATTCACTCTGGAGAAAAACCATACAAGTGTGAAGTGTGTCGGAAAGGATTCAGTCAGTCGGAAATCCTCAAACACATGTAAGAATTCACACTGGGAAGAAACCATACAAGGTTGAAGTGTGTGGAAAAGGTTTTTCGACTTCAGGATACCTATTAAAACATGTAAGAATTCACACAGCAGACAAACCATACAAGTGTGAAGTGTGCGGGAAAGGATTTTCTTTTTCAGAAAACCTTCCGAAACATGTAAGAATTCACACTGGAGAGAAACCATACACGTGTGAGATATGTCAGAAAACATTTATTTGTTCAGAAAACCTTAGAAACCATGTAATAGTTTACAGTAGAGAAACAACATACAAGTGTGAAGTGTGTGGAAAAGGTTTTTTGATTTCAGGATACCTTTCACAACATGTAAGAATTAACACAGCAGACAAACTATGCATGTGTGAAGTGCGCGGGAAAGGATTTTTCAGAAAACCTTCCGAAACATGTAAGAATTCACACTGGGGAGAAACCATACAAGTGTGAAGTGTGTGGGAAAGGATTTTCTTTTCCAAAACACCTTCAGAAACATGTAAGAATTCACACTGGAGAAGTTCCATGTAAGTGTGAAGTGTGTGGGAAAGGACTTGCGACCTCTGCATACCTTTCGGAGCATATACGAATTCACACTGGCGAGCAGCAGGGGGCACAGATGGAGGGACCCGCCCACACCTCAGCTGGACCCAAAATAAGAGGGATAATGTGGTATCGAGTTAGCCTAATCATTGCCATCCTAGCGGAAAATGACAAGTTACAACTCACAGGTATTCACTGGTGTTCCACTGCAATGAGCACTGCATATTCAGCCGTCAAGTGTGTATTAAATCCTGCCCATATGCTTCTTATATAGACGTGATATTTCACCAGTGTCAGCAAGTCAACCGTCTAGAATAATCATGACGTGATATTTCATCAGTGTTGGCAAGCCAACCATCCAGAGTACTTCACAACATGATAAAATGTTCCAAATCATGATGTAAACAGCAGGATAAGATTTTAAATATCTACGGTGAGAGCTAATCCAGACAGTTTCAGAGGTATTGACCCCATGACGGAATCTGATTGTTTGGATAAGCCTAAATCAAAATAAAACATTTATCAATCGTGTGACTGATTTTCAATTAAATAGACCATTGTCGTTAATCCTTTTGGTACTGAATGTTTGAAAATTAATGAACATTTCAAATTAAATTTTAGAGCCGAAGCAGTGACGCAACCCCCACACACGCATGATACTTTCGGAACAGTTTGTCTGAACTTTCTGAAAATGCAATTTGTTTGCAAATATATCCCCTCACACACAAAATATAGGAGGGTTGAATGGACCCCCCCCCCCCCCAATTGTGAAACGAAGTAGAAAATGCAGAATTAGCATTGCAAACCTGCCTTTTACTTAAATATAATACCATGTAACAACAGAAATACTATTGGACGACATGTATGAACAGTTACTTTTAAAGAAAAAAGGGAAAGACCTCTGAAATGTTTACCCTTGAAGAGTGCGACCCCTTCTGGTAAAGCTGTTCTTTTTAAAGCAGATTTTGACATGATTTTCTTTGCGAGTAACTATTTTTTAAAAATAAACGTGTCCTACCTTATAGACCTGCTTTCTTAATTTATTTCCGGTTCCAAACTTTCCTAATTCTAACATCATTCATCTCCACATCACTCCCGGGAGGCAAACCAGGCCCCTCAACCTCATCACCACTTTCTCCGTCTGACTCTGCATCCATGTACACTTATTCTAGAGTCATCAGCTTCGTCATCTTGAACTATTTTCATCAGAAGCAATGCACAAATTCGAAAGTTTTCACCTAAAAGTCGTGGGTTTGTCTTAGTCACGATGAATAGAAAGGGGATTCCCCAAAATGCAGGTATTCCTGCTGTGGTGTTCATAAATGGTGGATTCGGCGCATCACTACGAGAAACGAAGTTTTCTATGAGAGGTATGGTAATGCGCGAGATCGTGCCCATGAGGGAGACTTTTTTGTCATGCCGCACGGCACGATTCGGCCCGAAAATGTTAAACATCATACAGTTTGAAAATATCACTACATTGAGCCTCCACAATGTTGACCAAGCAGCAGGCGCACTTTGTTAACTTGGTTATATGTGTGAAAGTTTGTTGTGTGCCAGTACAGCCCAACCCGAATGTAAAATTACCACAGCCAGATGCGATTGAATGAGATGTCGCGAAACACTCTATTGATGTAAACATTAATAACCTATTCATAGTGTGACGCGGTCTTACAATGACAACAGCTGACAATGAGTACCGCATTCAATCTCTTGATGTAAACAAGCCAGGCCGGCTGCTATTGAAACAGGTGGGAGGATATTCCTTAGAATTTGTTCAGTGTTTGAGCGCTGAAATCTAACTGGAATTGGAGGGGGGGGGGGTGTTCTTAAAATCAATTTTTACTTTCATTCAGTACATCGTCCAGCCATATTAAGCTGTAAACGCGCATATTTCAACAGTTTCATTTCCTTTAAAACAATATTTTAAGATGAAAATATACTTTTTTTCCAAGGAACTAAGTTATAGTCCAGAATTTTTAAAAAATCACTAAATTCATAATTTTACTCCCCGCTGGTTTGTGCAATGCCAAATGTGTTCTACTGTCATCATGACATTGATGTTTATGTGTATGATGGGCAGGAGATTGACGTACAATT
>JAUELE010224173.1:0-12632 GCA_031471655.1 Diodora aspera | reverse complement strand
GAGAGACTACTGAATAAATTCACAAATGCGTTGGATATACAAGAGATATCCCTTCAAGACTTGGAAGGTTTATCAATTTAGTCATATTTATCAAATTCCACTCACCGAAATCCAAGCATCCTTTTGATCAACTGTGGCATAAAGACGTAAGAGAAAATAATTGAAATCATTTGGTATACTTTCTTTTGGAAGTCAGTATATTTATTTTCAACATTTTACAGCCCCAAACTCCCACCTAAAAATCAAATGGTCTCTCGCTTGTGATCGGATCTGTTTTCATGCGTAGGTTAGCTAGTTTTGTTTCATAATTCATGTGAAGCTCCTTTGTGTCTGTATACATTTCCAATCATAAATACGAGAGAGATATTTATTTGATGGCGTTATAGCATTCTGTATTTGAAATACTTCTATCACTCAATGTAAGACAACACGAGAGTTTTAGAGTTTCACTATTGCAGCTGTTGATAAATATACCTATGTCCTTGATGTACAAAGCTTGTGTTTGAAATCTGACATGAGACGTTAACTTTTATCCGTTATCGGCTAGACTAATTAGTAGCCTCTGGAAAAACTATTATTTAAAAACAATTTCATCACAGTAAAAATTGAAAAGGAGCCCCAAGGAAATAGGGATTTCAGAAGTCGGTTATATCTAGACTTGCTGTAATTATTATTTTAACAAGACTTGCTACAGGGATTTATTTTCTTCAGAATCGGGATGACGGACTATCATGAGGTAACAAGCTCACAGCAGCTTTTACAGTTGAATACAGGTATAGCCTTCAAGTAAATCGAATCGAATCTTTTATTGCATTCAAAGCCATAAGTCCACATACAAATATACAAACAAGAGTGTTGTACACAAATATTCTATAGTGTACATATCAGTTCTCTTATGCAAGGTATCGGCTTCGTAAACGTAGACCATGGTATAAAAACAAAACCAGATTAAATTGTAATTTGTCAGGTCACATCAGAAAGTTGAAGTAAATTTCGATAAATAGCTACAAGAATTTGGTGCATTATGTACATCTTAGAACGTTGTATGCTTGACAAGTGCATTATTTACATCTTAGAACGTTGTATGCTGGACAAGTGCACTATTTACATCTTAGAAAGGTGTATACTGGACACGTGCATTATTTACATCTTAGAACGTGGTATACTGGACAAGTGCATTATTTACATCTTAGAACATGGTATACTGGACAAGTGCATTATTTACATTTTAGAACGCGGTATACTGGACAAGTGCATTATTTACATCTTAGAACGTGGTATACTGGACAAGTGCTTTATTTACATCTTAGAACGTGGTATACTAGACAATTGCATTATTTACATTGAAGAAAGTGGTATACTGGACAAGTGCCTTATTTACATCTTAGAACGTGGTATACTGGACAAGAAGTTATTTATTTATTTTCTATACATCTTTATAGAAGGGACCTAACCTCCGGGCTTTGGTAATGAAACATTTCGACCTCTTCTTTTGTAAATGAATTCATTCAGACCAAGTCTAAAGCGGACAATAAACTTTCGTAGTGTTTTTGTCACTGATGCATGATGGGTTCTTTTCGGGGGGATAAAGATGATTTAAAGACCTGTACATATCATATCGCGTGCTATTGTCTAAGCTCTATGCAGATCAACTTCTAAAACTCCAAAATGTAAATTCACCCTGTCAGCTATCAATCACATTAAAGACTACATGTGAGTTTCGTATGAATGGTTTGGTTAATTTAAAACATTAAGTATTTAAGTATATCATAACTCCTGTATACTATCTAGCGCAAACCTGCAAAGTTGTAGCAAAGCAACAAACATCAAACGAAATACTGAAACGTCTTCACAATTAATGTGTGAGTCACATTAAAACGAGAAAAACAGTTAGTGTGGAGTGTGTTTTGCGCAGAAGTTTGACAAACAGGCTATGGATACTGCCACAACTAACTGGTGCTTCTGTGCAGTTAATGAGGAGGGCGATATGTGGTAATTGGGGAAACCAAAAACAAAGCCTGCTCGCACTGGCTTCGCTCGCCGTACAAATACTTGATGCATATTTCTGGCGGCGAAAACCACCACTTCCGTACCAGTTCCAAAGACAAATAGCGCACCAGCTTCAATTTTCATAATTATACGGCCGTGTGATACCTTAATTAAAGGAAAACTTAGGTTTGAAATAAGACTTTTACCTCGAGCTTGCCCAATTAGTACTGTCCAAGAGACGGCGAGAATAGACGACACCCTGAAGGGAAGTGTCAATTACAACAGAACCCAACTTTCTCTAGTTGGGATGCCGAAACCGCCCGGAGACATCGCGCACTGAATACTGCGAACAACCAGATAGGTCATTAAAGAAGAAAATTAGCGGTTGCAGTCATATTCATTCTCTGCGGGAATTTGGCAAATAAGCATAATCACCAATCTGGCAATTGGTTCTCTGTTGCAAATTTTTGGCAAAAAAATTTATTTCATTTTCGGTGCGACAACTATGGCCTCCCAGGCTTGCGAGTCCGGTAGTTTGACTTGCATTCTTATAACTCATCCTCACATGAAGTTCTTTGAAAGAGATTGTCTCCGGCTCCTTCCGAGTCCCCTATCCCCCTTCGGACATGCGACAAGTAAGCCAATGTGACACGGGTTCCGTGCCGGAGTCGTGTGGCCATGCTGTTCAACGTCCTTAAGCCCCAATACGTCTGTAGGCAACATTCGGGCAGCGCACTCGGGTAAAGGTTCAGGAGAAAGAGGTACTTCCCGGAATAAAGGAATTTAGTATGGTTGGCTGGACAATTAGTATTGTTTAGGCTCTAGGTGTACTAATTTCTTTCTTAAATCTAGCTTGAAGACACGATAAAGCGTAAATCACCGTGCTGCCTTGCTCTGCATATGGTGTGAATTTCATAATAAGGCAAGTCTGTAGCTTCAGGTAATACTTCTTCACCTGCAAGAATACTGTTCATTTCAGTAAATCACCAATCAATAGACTTTAGTTTTGTGCGACACTGAAAACATAGCTCGTTTCAATAACAACGTCTCGTTTTCATCCTCCGAGGCAAAAGAGTTTGCTTTGACGTTTAATGCCCGTCTTGAAAGCAGTAAGATTGTTATTATCTATCTTGTGAAATAACGCAAATATTATGTCACACTTTTGTCAAACCTAGTCTTAGGAAATGACTTTCTATGCCGTTCTGCAACAATGAAGACGGCACAAGATGGTCTAAAGCGCTGTGTCCACTCGTACCTTCTGTACATGTTTGTGAATAAGAGGATTTACAATAAAAGGGATCAACGTATGAACTGAGACATCGATCCTTCCTCTCTATTGTTACTGTGCTTGCAGAGCTTTTATTAAAGGTTCAAAAGATTTTAATGATTCTGTGCCACTCTCAACTCTAACTAATGTCATAGTTTTTGACGTGTGAACCTGCTGAGGGCATTTCAGTGTCTACATCCTCAAAACAAACATACTACAACAGAGGATAAGTTACAAGTGGAGACCAGGCTGGTAGCACCGACCCAAGGCTGGTACTCTCTGCACGCCTGGGAAAGAGCAGCCCCGCAGTTGTCAACAAAACATGAACATTGTAGCTCTTTTACTTTTCCCATAAGAAAACTGAAAACGAGAATAAGAAGAAGAAGAACATTTTATTGTCTTCATTGATACCGAGTACATGAGCTCTTCAGTACAACTGTGGTCTAACTCCGTTTTCAGAGCTTTTAGAAAAATTGTTGCCAAGTAACAAGATATATACATATGTTTTACCACTCAATAATTAACGAATTTTTCAGTCTGTACTCCACTGAAATAACTGTTAGACCACTGTGCGATTTTACATCTAGGTTGAATAATAATAACTCAGAAATGAGACAATCGGAGTTGGATCACTCTTGCAGTGAGTTGCTCAAATCAGCGTTTCAACAGTGCAAATCTTAGATTTCACATATTTTACTATTACACAAAGAGAAAGGCGTTAGACTAAAGTTATCACAACTTGATATACGATCTCCTTAAATTTTACATAAAACATTATTTGCGTAAAAATATCAAAGACGTCACCTCATAGGCACAAAATGAAATAAAAATCTCAACATTTTTGTGGACTAATTCAGTCTGATTTTGTCTGAAACGCTTCATTATACCCTAAAGTTGTATGTTAATTAACTGGTACAATTAAAGGTTCGACATGATACGATGTAAAATGTACTTACTTTACCGGTGCAGATATTGCTGTTTACTTTTATCATCTAAAATTATTAGAATCGAATGAAAAACTAAATATGGTTTTATGTTTTTCTTTAATCATTAGTGTATCCTATTTTCTTTTTTAATTTATTTTATCTTAACATTCATATCACATCAAACAATATCCAACTTGGTCGACAGGGAGTAAGATAACGTTCCATACTTGATCTTTCTAGGCAGGTCCATATGTCACTGGTGTGATCAGCATGCCCTGTCTTACATCGAATTGTGTAGCCCACCACTTTCCGCCATCGGGTCGTCCCTGACCTGTGTTCAGACGGACCAGTTATATTAACTTGGAACGAAGATGGTTGTTTTTCTGTATGAGTCTATACTTAGCTCTGGTCATCAAGCCATGCTATTTAGATAATATGTTATTTCAACAGGAACAGCTTATCCCTAGGGGCCGCCCCTTTCCAACAGAAACACAGTTATGTATCACATCAGTAGCCCCAAGCAGTTCTCTGGAGCTCAAAATAAAGACCAAGTGGCTATTTGCCACTTTTTACTGACTTTCGAATCCAACCTGCTGAAGTTCATGCCAAGACCCCAGGGTGACCTAATTCTATTTTCATTCAGACCTCTATATGTTTGTTCTAAATATGAATTTATGATTCACGAGTGCCGACAAACTCTATGTTCTCACTAAGAAAACGTTTAATGCACATAAAAAAAATTCAAACGAAAGAGATTTAGGGGAAAAAAGGAAGAAGCGATAACAATTTCAAACACAATGGTAAAGCTATATGCAAATCCTATAAATTCATATACATATACATTGTGGCCATTGTTAGGTTTTGTTTCTCTTTTGTTGTAACAATTTACAAATTTAGAGTTTGGAAAAACTACTTTTATGATTTAAGAGTCGAAATCTAGGGATTCCTATGGTCTAATTTGGATAAGATAGTTAGATTTACAGTTGAAAAATGACGATACCTTGTAGCTTATGATTGTAAACGAAGACCAGCAATTGGTGTCGGATGAAATTTCATGTCTGTCATATTCACTACGAGAGTCGTCAGTTGATACATATGAATCCTACTAATCTTGACACATCTCTTTAAGTGATATTTAACAAACAAATGGGTGTATAACTCCTCGCCAGCAAACAAAGATAACTATGATAGGGCGAGAGAGAAGATGATCAGGTTACAGTAGCGCGCGTGAGCGACCAGTAGGACAAACTCCAGACTGAATCCACACACTAATTGGACCCGATAACCCGCTATTACTGCTAAACCTGTAGCTCCGTCATTTCTTAAATTACCAAACTTTCATCAGTTTAAGAAATAAATTTAGTAGGCTGCATAAGTTCCAGCTAAAACAGCCTCTAAAATTAATGCGTAATTTGATGCGTCGGTTGGGCCTGTGCCATCTGTAGGCAACTACGCGTACAGCACGTGTTTATATCCGCAGCAGAATGGTGTAGCTTTTACACTGAACTTGTTAATCAGTTTACTCGAGAGCAGCGAGAACCACATTACCTTTCTTCATAAGGTTTTAATTAGATTAAAAGCCAGGGTGTCGACCACCCCGGGGGTGAGACGCGGGGTCTGAGCAGTCGCCGCTGTGACGGTGGGACACCCCCAGGGGACGGGCCCGACACGGTGAAGACAAAAGCAATCATGAGCGTGAAAAGTTGGATGTAAAAAGCCAGAGGGGAATACGCTTACACAATATTGATTCAAATTTGTGACTGAGATTTTCTGTTTGTTTAACAAGCAATCAGTAACATGAAACTTACACGGTGTGTGCAGGATATACTCGGGTCCGAGTCTCTTACGTCTGTACAGATCCCGTAAATATCGTCAACACTTTTGTAAAACAAACATTTGTATCATTTCAATTGTCACATCTCCGTTATGATTTCTATTACTGTGATATTCATATCAAGGACTGCGCTGCGAGTAAGTAGGGGAAAATCAACTTCTTAAGTTCAGGCAATACGTATATTGTTCAGATTGTTTTGAAACACATATATCAATTACATAAATTTCGACTTTAATCTTACCTCCTGTTACGTTACATAATTCACGCAGATTTTATGTTTGAATGAATGTTATGAAGAGGATATTGTGTATTTATATTCCGATGCTACTGTAAGAAAAACAAAGAAAACTATAAAGAAATTATACCATTTTTTATTTCATCAAAATTTGTGATAAAATACTGATTGATGTTAATGTCAATGTTAGTTTTCTCTGCATAATGTGTATATATAAAGTATAATGAACGTCTTCATATTAAAACTATTCAGTTTAAGCAAACGTTTCGATTTTAAGATTAGTATAATTACATTTGCACCTCAGTTTATAAATTTTCTAAATGTGTTTATCGGTGTCCATGCAGAGATATATGGTATGTGTAGTTCGTGTCTACTTTAACAGACAGTCAGTGTGGTATTATTTGTGGCATATTGCACTAGCGTTTGTTATTCAGATTTTAGCTTTGAGCAGAGATCCAAATTTTCTCATATCCTTGTGACAAACTCTGTTTCTAAGATACAAATGTGCACGATCACACGCGCGCTCATTTAGCAAAATAACTTACGAAATCTTATTGTTTGCTTAGAAACATCATTCAATTTGAAAAGTGAAATGTTGCTGTTATAGTGTTGATGTTGCCGAGATGTTTAAATGCAAAAACATGTTTCAGTAAGTTTCCATGGCAGGAGAGGAAATCAAGACACTGTTTGTAACGACATACATATCGGTGCAAAATCATAAAATACGGGTCGATGGAAAATTATTTAGTGTCCAACAAATCATGTGACAGTTTGTTAAATCATGGTTTAAGTCCAAATTGACAACATAAACGGATGAATATTAAATCGATCAGTGATCGAACATCGATCATACATGTGATTAATATGACAGCCGTTTCCGTCTTCAGGTGTGAGGCTATTTGATCACTGGACCGTGTCGACTAATTTGCTAAACTAACGCAATATGTAAAAGTAAAATTTGGCAATTAAGGATGTGATTAATCATCTAAGTCAGGATGTCGGAGACGCCAGAGCGTGAGAACTGGCCGCTAGAGTGAGCTCTGCTGTGGCGGACGTCAGTGTCACCGACTCATAACCATTCAGTCAAAAACATGAAAACTAAGAGATATATGTTTGAAAACATATTTTCAAATACAAATAACTATTATTTTTTATAAACAAATTACAAACATTTAACAAATGTACTTTCTATATTTTGACATCAAATTTGATTTCAGTGATTTGCGAAAAACTTATTTCCCAATTGTTGTTCTAATATCCATAATATATAATATATATTTTTTATTTAAATTTTTAATTCTTCTTTACAATTAGTATATATACCAAGGTCGCCTTACCTATCTTCGTATTGATTTCGTTACATTCTCATTTTCATGTTGTCGCGTTAGAAAATAAACTGGCTTCAAATGACTTGGTATAAGTGACATTATACCGCACATAAATCATCCTATTTCTCACTGCAGGTTTATTCTCTAGGTTGTTAACGTTTGACCATATCAGTGTTCGCTCACGATTATACTGCATGCGTTAAGATTGGCATATTAAAATTGAAACTGTATTTTAAGTCTATACTACACTATTTTAAGTCTATACTTTCTCGCAGAGATTTCGTTATTTTAGTGCATGGAATAATCAGGAACTGAATACGCAGTTATATTACCAATTTCTGATAAATCTAAGATCAGGCGACACCTCTTGTAAGCATTTTCAAATAACACAAAGAAGAGAAATATTTTTAAAGCAGTGAACATTAAGTCCAATTTATTATCAAAACAACATTTGCTATAGACTGCTGCTAATCTTATTTTCAAAGTATTGTTGTAGCCCTAAACATCTATACTCTAAACACAATATAAATTTAGTAAGGTTTAACTTCGAGTTTATAAACTCCATGAATATTAAATATAGGCAAATGTATATCTTAAGTCTGCCAAAGAGCGATCCCAAAATGTAATGGCAGTTTTTAGCTGATATCGAGCAATGGGATGATTGAATTAAAAGTAAATGTTTTGCGAAATAAAGCAAAGTTAAGTATAGTATTGTATTTTTTTAACAGAATAGAAAGTAGTAAAAATTATAAATATATAAAATATTTGAAAAAGTGCATTATTTAAAATTCATTTTAAAATATAAAAGTGTAAAATATTGGTTAAAACGTCTAGTTCTTAAAATATAGTTGGAATACGTTGAGTCCAGTGTTCGTGTGAAACAACCTGGCAGCCGGGAAGACTTGCTATGGCCGAAGGGATGTTCTAACCGGATTAGAAATCTCGTCTCAGTTCAGATAAAGTCTCTCTCCTCGCCTCGGGTAGACGCTTGTCCGTCAATAAGATCTTCTGGAATTATTACAAAGAACCGATTTTAACAGAACAGAGATTTGTTGATCATTATGTGAGCAGACAATGCCATAATGAAGAAGATAGGGAATTAAAGTAGAGTTGGTACAATTCTGATCATCAGTGTCTTTGTCTCTGGGAGATCCTTCTCTTCGCGTATGGTCTCTGAAACATTCCACACGTGTATATAGATCATGTAGTTTCCTGAGATCGGATTGCACACTGCTACACCAAGATGAACGTTAACAATTGGCTTGCTGATAAAACAAACAATACAATGACCATACACTAGGCCTACACTTTCATATAAAGAATAATGCACGAATTCTTTAAAATGTCGAAACGTTGCAAAACACCATCGAACCATTTGAGGTATCAAAAATGGCATGGTACAATAATGAAATATGTGAAAACTTTTCCAGAGGATATCTTCATGATCTCTGAAACCAACGCTCTCACTTGCATTACTTTCAGTAAAACGGAATTATCACCAGTTTCGTGTTACGCAAATTCAGAATGTATTGGCCCCGTCATAAACACCAAGTTCTGTACTTATGAAAAACCAGACTCGATTAAAACAAGAAATAGGACCAACAGAAAAAATGTCCCCATATTAAAACCCAATCTGTCCCGGGCACAGACCTGCCTGGTCGACTGCCAACCTAGCGATGTCATGAAATGGCAACTAAAGATGCACTGCACGTAGCTGGTTTTGTATAAAGTCTCTAGCCTTAAATCCATGGCAAAATAGTACCACAGAAAGATCAAATGTATTCATAGTAATGTAGACATACAAATTTAAATCATAGAAATTGTCAAATGTCAATATTTGAACAAATACCACTGCTGAAGGCGGAACCAGTAATCGTTCACTTGTGTGATGACAAAATCTTACCTAGCCTGCGTCGTGCAGTACAGTGCGTGCAAAAGCCATGGGGGCATGGAGGGTTTTTATTTTAGTGCATTACAGAGCTGTGATAGTGGCATTGTCACTGTCAAAACAAACCAAGTAAGCTTAAATAACAAGCAATTAATCATACGGGTTGACTGTAACAGGTTGCTGGAAACTGCCTGACTGTTTCTGTATGATATCTCTAATCAAGTAGAGCATGCATTGACTTTATAGCCATTGCAAATGTTTAACTGTGACAATATGTCACAGATAATTGAAAGATACTAACATGTATCTACTGTTACATCAAATTTCATAGAAAATGTTCAAGGATGCTAGACTAAACAGAGTAATTTCGTAGGCAAATAAATCATTCCTAGTTTCTCTTACATCAAATCCTACATATATATATACCGATAAATTGGCATATTTTATATGAATAGATGACATAATGAACTTTTTCAGATTCAATGCAATCAAGAGATTTATACAGACCAGATTTTACCGTTGTTCATATATACGTGCCAGAACATCCTGTTTTCATTATAAACAATACATTATTACCCTTTGGGGAATTTTGTGTTGTATGTGTATATACTTTTTAACTCAATATTCGTCAATTGCATGCAACTCCAACGTTTATATGCATCAGTAAACAATTTTACTTTTGGTAACGACAACAAACCTAGGAAAAGATAACCCTTGCTGACTTGTTGAAAAGCAATGAAGTTTTGGTTCAAGCAAATATATATAGTAACAACTGAATGGAGGTAACGTATTGTCCATTCGAAAGAAATTAAACTGTATGCTCAGTATGTGACTTGATATTCCCGAAATATTGATGGATTTAATGGGGGTATGGAAGTGGTTCACTTTAGTAGCACATACACTGTGAAAACAAGTCAATAATCTTAAATCACAGCAATTCATCCTATACGAGCGGACTGTAACAGGTTACTGGAAACTGCCGGACTGTTTCTTTGTTATAAATGTATTACCTATCAAACAGAGCATCTAGTTGCTTTTAAGTCATTGCAAATGTGCCGATAGGTAACTTTGAAAAGTGCGAAAACTGTATTCTAGTTAAAGTATACTTCCACATGTTCGATCGTTGTCTTTTATCATCTTAATGAACATGAAATGCTTAATGACACCCATTGTTGTTCCATTGAATTGTGCGCAATTTTCATAAATCCTCATGCCCACTTGGAAAAGGTTTGGACTGTAGGACAGGTGAGTGCATTCCTGCACAACTGCCTCTAAAATCCTCTTCATGGTGTGGTAGAGGCGCAAATAATGGCAATAATGTATTGTATATAATGAAAACAGGATGTTTTGGCTCGTATATATGCACAACGGTAAAATCTAGTCTGTATATATTATTTCTTCAGTGCACTGAATTTCAAGAAATTCATTATGCCATCTATTAATATAAAATATATGAACGTATTTGAAACGAATGCATGTTTATGGGGCAGATGTATGTCAGAATGATTGATAAAGTATTATTAAACATTGTCATGTGTTATCCCTACGAGTTTTCACCTATACTGACTACCAAAAGAAAAGCTTTGGAGAAAAGTGACTCTTCATCAAAAAATGTCTTTTCTTTTTTTGAGTATTATTTGGTTCGTATCATGCTGAAATAACATTTGTTTGAATGAAATATATCTCAAAATAGCCACCATTGTTTTTCCTCAATAGGCTCTTAAAGTCTTGGTATGGTTTCCTTTGGACGTCAGTTTTAATATTTGTGACAAGGTATGTTACTTTGGCCGCAATGACATGCTTCATTATTTTTGCAAAAGTTCTACAATAAATCGTAGTTTATTGATACTAATTTGTTGATACTCGTGCAGATGACACCAATAGTTGAGTGACAGTTGGGGCCTTTCGGGCGAAAACTCCAACATCCTGTTGGTTAAATTGACCTGTAATGCTTGCGGTTGTCTCCCCTGTGAATATTATTGAAAACCTTATGCTTCATAACACTGGAAACGAGGCGCAAAAAACGCGTGCTCATTCGCACCAACACACGACAGACATTTCTCAACCTCTCGTATGGAAACTTGACTTTGGGCTACCGGCGAGGTTCCACTTGTCTGGGCAGACAATTTGTGATGAACGGATTTGACTTATGTATTTATCCAAAGCTGGAATATGAAGACCCTACGGACAAAAGATGACTGGGTCCCGTGACTACATCATACACAAAATCACCTTGCCAATCTCGAGTCGCTAACTCTCGTGCTCTACAAGACATTACGCGATGCCTTATTAAAAAACCCTAATTATATTTGTACGAAGCGCCGTTACAGTGTGAGCTTTGGAAGCCGATCTTGCCACTTTGCTCCCTTAATTTCAATGTTGAGACGTCCCCTAAGGGGTACAGAAGTACGACGGGAATCAAGTCACTCGCCCCAATATCCGGCTCGCGCTGTGTATGATGGTAAAATCGTGCTGGCAAAGTCCGAATTTTGCCGGAAGTAATATTTCCATCTTTTACGAGTAAGGTTCGAAAAGTCCTTTGCTCTTATTTTCCTTCAAACTAAAGAGTAATCAAGTTAGCGTTCATTTGTGAGGGAAAATGAACAATTTCCCCGATTAAATGCGTTTCCCATTGCCCCGAGTTACGTAGATAAGATTTTACATGATGAGGAAGCCATGCTATTGTTTCACGTGCTTTACGTGACTGGTAGAACACCCGAACTCGATACGGTAGCCTTATCAAAATGTCACGGTTTGTTGGCAAATTGTGTGGTGAAACAGCTGACAGAGATAACAACGGAAGTCGATTATATAACACAACAAGACGAGTTGCACTGTTTTCCAAGATAAGGATCATTATTTACCTTGCGCAGAGTCAACTATCATCAATGTGTTTCATTTGAGGCAATGTTTTTTATGAAAGGGATAGTGTAGATGTTCTAGGTGATAACCAAATCAAATCAAGAAAAATAGAAAAAATGGATTAAACAGAAATAAACTTTTAGCTTTTTGAGTGAGTTGACTTTTACTCGAACATGTTTGAATGTATTGTATGCATGCTTTCCTAAATATATACTGATGGCAATACTGGTTGTCACCCCCTAGGATCACGTAGTTTGGGACATAAAAGATAAGAAATATTTCTATCCTTCAAATCTTTTTTAA
>JAUELE010224162.1:0-12633 GCA_031471655.1 Diodora aspera | reverse complement strand
TCCCCATTTTATTCGCCCTGTAGACGCATTGGGTTACTGAGGCCCTATTCTATCTAAGTGACACCACATCATTCCCTGGAAGTCCCATGGAGTAAGTAAATAAATACATAAATACATAAATACATAAATAAATAAATACATACATACATACATACATACATACATACATACATACATACATACATACATACATACATAGTTGTAACTTGCTGATTATATGGCTATCATGCAAGTAGTAAATATTGGTCAACTGACAATCGGTCCAATCTTCACCGTAGTATTGATCGCAGCAAGCATATAACCTATTTGCAATGAAAGTTTTGTGTCAATTGTTACTGAATCCGAGTATCCGATTGGTTGGCTTGAAAATGTTACAACATCAGGGCCCTGTTTTACAGCCTTAGCGACTCGGGTCATTTTAAAACCAACGTCACAAACATTTGTCCATATTTCTCAAAACAACCTGGGAGTGATTTGAGGACATGCTGTACATCTTCAAGTTGTCATCTGGAACCATGGTCAAAATTAGGTTTAAAACGCCAATCTTAAGGGTTTACGATCAACTTAAGCTAAGATCGCTTTGTGAGACAGGGTCCACGACGATAAGATAAGTACAAGACCCTAAATACAAAGGATATATTCAAAAGGAAACAATTGCTCATGAAGTCCGAGATTGAATTTCGCCGAAGGGAGCTCAACAACTCACTGTACGCAATGTGTGATGTGGTGTAGGTCTACCGTCAGACAGGTTTGTCAGTGGCAAATGTAGCTAGCGGGTTTTACCGCATCAAATCACCATGCTCCTATGTGGTGAAGCGGACTTCCTTCCTTCAATACACGGATTGTGTGCGAGATAAACAATGCTGGTACATACACCCCAAAACGAAAGAGAAAAAGAAAATGCTCAACTATCATGACACGTGGTGGGGTAGGTCCGATTAGTGATGAACTAACTACTACCCGGGTCCCTAGGTAGAGCTCCAGGGCCCCGGAGCCCCACGGCTACGTCCTGACCTTGTCCCCATGCCCAAACCGTTCTGTGAATTGATATGAAATAATATGCAAAGGCAGTGAACAATCATCCAAAATACACTTAAATATGTACTGATGTCCTAAAGAAAGTATACCAAGATTTTGAGAAACTACTGAATAAATTCACAAATGTGTTGGATATACAAGATATTTCCCTTCAAGACTTGGAAGGTTTATCAATGAGATGATGTCAATCAAATAACACTCACCGAAATCCAAGCATCCTTTTAATCAACTATGGCATAAAGACGTAAGGGAAAATAACTGAAATCATATGGTATCTTTTCTTTTGCCCGGCAGTATTGTTAAAGGTAGTTAAGTACATTTACACATATTTAAATCATGTCCATGTTGCTCTCGAGCTCTCATCCTGACCGGGTCCCCAGGCTTAAGCCTACTCAACCTAATGATGCATTCGCTCCTGGGTCAGACAGTGCAGCAGTCTGTTGGTCCGACATACCATTAGTCTAATCCAAACCCAAACCACATTTTTCATCCTAAGTACCCTAACCACAAACCTAACCATAATAAACCATAACCCATCTATATCTCTTACCTAACCCTAACCCCGAACTGAACCCTAAATGTACGTCCAAAAGTGCACTGTATATTTTGTGACTTATGGACAGTCGGGCTAATGGACTGTCGTACCAATGGAAAAACCCGATGTCTGAAGTACGGAGCAAGTTAATCAGTCTCAAAGGCCGGTAAAAGCTGTCGTAGCACGACTTGTACGATTTGATTTTCACGTTTAGTTCTGACACTTCCGTCTTCGTCTGTTAACTCTCAACACCACTCTAAGATAAACATCGATCCATCACAGAGCAAGGACTTCATTGTTCTTCATTGTCGCTCTACGTATGTATGTTATTTATGGTTGGGCAAAGTACATGTACGTCACAACGAACCGTTACAACCAACAGATTCTTGTCACACTTTTCAGAAGCATTTTCACTTGGGGAATCACCCTCTGTCTTGTAGGGGGGGGGGGGGGAATAAATACCTTGCAGACAATTTTGGAGAAAATAAATAGGTTGCTTGAGTCAAGAGCAAAACATAAATAGATAGAAGAAATATATACATTTGTATTTTTTTCCAGTTTATATACATGTATTTGCTCGTTTACAGAACGTCTCTCCGATTTTGTTTATGAAAGTACTTGATTTACTTGTGTGTACATGTATAAATGTATATCCGTAGCATTAATGTATTTTTATTATTTACCTTCAGGTGTAATTCAAGTTACATCCATGCACATGGTTGGGGACAGACAACGTAAGTAGATCGTATGATGGATTACAACGACTGACACGTGATTGATCTGGAAAGATGTCTGTGTCATTCAACGTTGATTACGTTGGCGTCTGAATGACGGAGTGCATACTGAATTTCCATATTTTGTTATCCATCCCAGTGGCTATTTTTGTTTATTCTGGAAACGTTTCATGACATGAATGCATGAGTTAAGGAAGTTGTGTGCATCTGTCATCTCCGTTTTGCATTTTATATAATACTTGGAACATGTTACGGATTTGCTATCACAAATGAGTATTACTGTCACATATCACTTTATGCATGTTATATTGTTCGCACTGCGTCGCCTGTTTCATCTTCTTCTGTCAGTTTTTATTGTGCTGTTTTTCGAAAAAGGATTTTCTTTATGCTTACAGCACTCGTCGTGTTTCTAGCTCATTTATTCACCCATTCACATACACTACATCTTAAAAGTAAGGTTACATGAACACTTTCCTGTGGAACGCGTTCCGACTGCATTGGAACGCGTTCCGAACGCGTTCAGCCTGCAATCGGAAAGCGTTCTTCGCGAAACTGCACGCGTTCTGAACGCGTCACAGGAGAACCGACTTTTGACACGTTGTGTATGTCTGTCTTCATTCACATTCACTCTTTCATGTACTAATTAGTTGTCTCTCACCAGACAGAAAAAGGCCAGACAAAGGTCCTAACACAATGCATGTAAACTCTATGACTTGTTTTCTTGCAGAAAGGAGATGTTCAATTATGGACATCATTAGCTGCTGGTTCAATCCTTGTCGATCTCAATCCTGTCCATTCTATCCGGACGCCACCTGCAGGTATGGACATGTATTGACTTGTAGAAAGAAATAATACGATAGGACATCGCTAGATACCGTCTTCACCTCAGCTTCCGTGCTTTATTTTCATGGTGAACTAGTTTGGTCAGACAAGCCCATGAAAAGCTGACAATAAGCCCAGGCTGGGCCTCATTTAGGTTGGATTGGTGCTACCGAACGATAACATAGGTCTGGTGTTGTCTGTGTGTATGCCATACGAATAACATAAACTGTAAATCATGCATTGTAAAAGTGTAATCCCTATTTAAGTAACGCCGTATTCCCTTAGTCCCTACAGATACAAAATGATCTATTTTCGACTTTAAATTATCCAGCTTCATTCTCAAGTTTACCGAAGAACATTCTGTCGATTTTCGAATGCCGAATATGAGCCGAATTCATTTATTTGCAGTGGAACGTTTCTTAAAGTTTACAAATATTTTCAAAATTCTGTAGGAAAGGTCGGAATTCATTTTTTCCCCCACACAATAGATGAGGCCATTCACGAGACTGTCAAACCGTGAACGTGCTACATCATTTGTGCATTGTTCGTGGTATGTTCGTACTTTTATGCACATTTATCGTTCCAACGGTTGTTGTTTGAAAACAAAACGTTGTGTTTGACCACGTATCCAACTTTACGTTTTGGGGATAATAATTATACTTAATCTACATAAGATATTTAATAATATTGTAAGTATTCTGTTTCATTCCAGTTTGGTATTTCTGTCCTGCGGCTGTCGAGCTGCCTGGCGGACAAGATGGGGAGAAGTGAACTGTGACGTCCCAAGTAAGACCTTTCACTACATGCACTTTCAAATAATGTCCCCTACTAAATCATCCTCGAAATCCAGCGCAGAATGACTCCACCAACGTCCGCAAAATACCCTGGAATTACGCCTAATCGCGATGATCGTCTCGAGGCGTGCGTTTTGATCAATCAATGAAGCTTCCAAAACGAAAGCTTTCGTCCAATCATGTGGCTCGTGTCCCTTAACACTTGGAGGCAAAAAGCGACGTAAAATAAGCTGACTTTTAACCGGTAAAGATGTTACGAGTTTAAATTTATTAAGGGTTGCTGTATCTCATGCACTGAATGCGACATTTCACTGGATGTCTATATTTGGCCAATTTTGGCTTTCCATACTCACAAAACGACTATTATCAATAGGAGTGATTCCAAGGTATATGACAGACGTTGTTGAAGTCATTATGACTAGATTTGGACGATGCTACTAAATGTACATTTCTACAATATATTCAGCTTCTGTTGATACGTTAGGTAGGCGTCACACGGAGCATTCATACTTCATACTTCACACTTAATCATTTATATTTCGTCATTCATGATTCAACGTTCATCATTCAAAAAACTGTCACACGGAGCATTCATCATTCATACTACATACTTCAAATAATTCGTTAGTTATGGGCGAATACGATTTATATACTGTTGTGTGATGTTTTTAAGTCATTATTAAAAGGGTCTGAAATGTTTTGATAACAGTTATTGACAAAAAGGTTGACAAAATATAACTTTGAAAACAACAATGGCGATTGCGGGAATGGAACCTAGATTCGTCGAGTCGCAAATCCTTAATCAAACATCCTGCAACGAGAAATCCCACAAGGGAGTTAATTTACCAATTGTAGACCGCTAAAATTCTCCACATTTTCATCATTAAAGTATGAAAGAATGAACATCGTCATTCAAGAAATTTTGAATGACATTCATGAATGATGAAGTATGAATGATGAATGCTCCGTGTGACAACTACAATGGTTTACCATAGGTTCATTGTTAGAAGTATGAAGTATGAATGATGAAGTATGAAGTATGAATGCTCCGTGTGACTCCTAGCTTAGTGTTATAGTTACAGTTAGAAGTTTGAGTATTTAAGACCAGATGTCGGCAACCTACGGCCCTCGGTCCAGATCCGGGTCGCGAAGAGATTCCAGCTGGCTTTCGAGCAAAATATAGTTAGATGTATTTAAATGGATAATTCGCATATTTCAAGATTTAAAAGTACTTATACGGCCCAACATCCACTCATAAGCAAACAGGTGGTCGACCCCAGATATACACGTTTGTGCAGACTTTAAAATAACTGTAATATATCTGAAAGTAGAGTCAAAATGGTGCTCCTCTAAGAATACAATTTCTGTCAAGCTGTGCACCTTAGATCAAAATCAAGTTTAGAAATCCGACATCTGCTTCTTAAAGAAACTCGACTTATAGTTGTATCTACTGACATCATCTTTTCAGAATGTATCAAACCAATGGTTATAATAATAAAAGTAAACTTTCACAACAGGGATAAGGAACTTTCTGCAGTTTGGCACAAGAAGGCGTTCACATTTTCCGTCAGGTACCCTGTAAACAACCAGTTTCATATATCCATGTGTCATCTCACGCTTTGCTTTACTATTCTATGTACACACTGCACAATACTAAACAGCCCCATGCATGCAAATAAGAGTAATAACAATTTCGTTTGCATTTAATTAATGTTGAAACCATCGATTCATACTGCACATTCGCACTTTGAATTTATTCAAAAATTTAAAGTTGGATTCGTGAGCACGAAACATGTCTTGTGCAAGATATCGATGTGTTACATAAATAACGAAAACCTACAATGGACCTTGTAATAGTGTTTGTCTAAACCCCAATTCCTAGCAGATTAAGACGCATTCATTTTGTACTTCGCTCAAACTCTCTGACTGTGCCTTGCTCCTCCTACACCCAATACATGTATATAGCTGAATAGTGACACGTCACAGTGTTGTACCGAATATCCTGACACTTATCTGTATACGAAGATTGCTCATAAAGTTTGCAAATGATAACGAATGCCTCAGGGTGGAAAAAGAAGGAACCACAAGTGAAATACACCTTGAAGTAACAAGTAACAAGTATATTTTGTGTATTGATTATTGTGTTATGTCCATACATCAATGCATGTTTATCGTTCCCAATGTTGCTTCAACTTAAATTATTCATCAGTTTATACACCCACATCTTTGCATGTATGTGATGTCCCCTTCTTTCTCTCATTTCTAACATTGCTTTTATCTGATATAAAAGCTGATATATGTCTAGCAATTTTGAAATTATTTAACGTATGTAATAAGTGTTGAATATTAAAAAGCTTAGGCAGACCGAAAAAACTATTTTCTGGCTTGTATTTGTTATATTAGATATTACCAAGCAGTATATATATGCAAATAAGTGGCATACATGTATGTACTGGTAGTTTCGAAGTTGCTCAAGTACAGCGTTGATGTCGTACCTGTGGATTGCTCTCAACTAAAACAGTGTCAGAAAGGGTACCCCAAAACAGAAAACTTTGCTGAAACTTACAACGGAGCTCTAGGACCGTTAAACAATAATTATTGGAATAAAAACAGTCATGACAAACAGCGTGTAAAATGTAGGAATCTGAACGAGGTCTGAGTAGGAAAATAAATAATTTTACATTTATCACCAAATTTCAGAACACTGCATGATGAATTAAAATATGTGCATGCCTTATTTCACCCTGTGCATGGTCTTTGTTTCAGGTCAATTCCAAGGTCGTCGAGGTAAGATTAACAAATTTAACTCCACAATTAATCTTCCTCAACTAACCTTGTAGTTATTTTAGATGACGCCAGACATTAAAAGTGGTGATATTTATGACGACTCCAGAATTAAGTGCTGTGATGTTGTTTTTGAAACTGTAACATCAATTGGGTACGATAGAGCGGATAGTTGGAATATGAGCAACACACCATAAACTGTAAATAGGCCAAAATGCTGAGATTTTAACCAACTGATTCTGTGCCCTCAGCTTCTGATCTTTTTTCCAAATGGTGGTTTAAATATCTGATGTTAAATATTACATGATGACAGAAAGGATGCCCGTTTACAGATGTTGTATAACATATGGTCAGAGTTTGCGACAGAGGCAGTACCGATCTAATAACATCGCATTGTAAGTTAACGGTCAACCTCTCTTGAAATCTTTAGATCAAGGTATACAACGTAATGTGACCAATTGAACGCATACATGTAATTGCATCCGTCTCATAACGAATCACATAACCCGCAGCCTTTAATACACCTATATAACATGTTAATTAGCGAACGCTCAATAATGATTTTATATACGATATGTAAGTGTGAAAAGAACGAGTTTTTACGAAGTTAAATGCTGTTAATACTGTATGCCATGTCTTTTGACTTATTGACAGTAATATGATCGGCGCGTTTCACGTCGACATGCAAATGAAATACATTGATGCTTAAGGACATTTTGTAGAATATATATGTTTAAAATATAAGTTAAGATAGAATAATTATCAGAAAACATCGACAGAATGGATAAAATAACTTTAACTAGCTTTAACTAAAGCCCGTATCCCTCGTCTTTTCGTAAGCTAACTGTAATGGATAATTTATTACCTTACACCGATTTGCTACAGTACACGAATCTGTAGACTGCAGGACGTAATGGTTTCGTTGATAGCGTTGCACATCTCTCTGAAATAATTATTAGTTGTCAGAAAGATTTCCAGCAGCGATCGATAGCTAACTAACATGAGTTAAAAGCATCATGTTGTGCCATTTTCTCACCTTAGTGTATATATAACCGCTGTTAGAAGTCAATATATTTCAAATAATGTAATTTAGATATTCACATTGACTTATGGTTGGTGATGGTTGACTATTTAGGCAAGGTATTCATGCTTTTCTTCTTTGCAATTTCAGGCAGGCCCCAAATAATCCATCCTTTCATAACTCCAGGTATGTTGCAGAGAATTGTTCAAAATAAAACACATGTAGGATAGACTCTTTATTAACCGAATGTATATCATTATTGTGATATGACCTCGCTCTTGGAACAAGTTATATCAATTTATAGTTCCAGGTTAGAACATTGATTCAAACTGGCTTAAATGTTGGTTTATTAACTGACGTGCGCATGAGCATGTGTATCAACAACCAGGTTACGCTCAACGCTGGTGCCTGTAAGCAACATTACCAAGTTCTGTGCCGAGTACAAATCTACTATTGCGACGTGGAAAGTGGTGTAGCCGTGGGGAAGGGGCAGGACACCTATGTTCACCCCACTCTGAGGTCCTGTCGCCTTTGTTGCTCATCCCTTCAAAGAGTTGGGAGAAGCCATTCTTATTTTCAAATTGAAAGTATGACGGCAGTTACAGTTTGCATTTCCATGCATGTTTATAAACCCGCTCCACTTAACAACACTGCCGTAATAGAGTTTATATTGCCTGCCAGCCAAAAAGGTTGCTTATAATAACCTCATAGCAGGTTATTATTTGAGTGTGTAAGGCCATCTCGTTGTTATAACCTCCTAGCAGGTTATTATCTGAGTGTGTAAGGCCCTGGCGGTGTTATTATAACCTCCAAGCGGGTCATCATCTGAGTTTGCAAAGCCACGGATTTCATCTAGGGTTAGGGTCTTCAGTTCCTACAAATCCCTCGGGCGGAGGCTTTATTCTGTACATAGTCTCTTTCCTAGTCTTGCCTCCCCTCCAATAGCAAGATGCATGCCGAATAAAGACACTTCTAAATAACTTCCATAGACAAATAGATGTGTATATCTGTATCTTGTCAGATTGTGAAATATTAGTCGTTGGTCCCAGAGCAAAAGTGAGCCATGACATTTATTTGAAATTGAATCCAGTTGTGTCAGCAATATTTGAAATGTAAAGAAACAGCTTCGTTTATCAGGTGCAATAAGTGCGTAATTTGTCTCTGCAGGGCAGTCACAGCCAACAGTGCAAGAACCTGGCCCACCTGGTGAGTATGTTCAATTGATGCGATCTCATACACCATCGATACTCTCTGTACAGTTTAAGGTTTTAAAAGATATTGACACTGTCATTAAAATTGTTCGCTTTAAACAGTTGCTCATATCTGTTTTGCTGCACATGTGCTGGCAGATGTGCGAATGTTGCAATGTTACATCCCACCCTCAATTTCTTGGCGTCACTAGTATTGATGTCACCCAGTACGATAACCCATACCATGGAGCCCCATCCACCTCCTCCCATATCAAATCATAAGAACATCCTCACGGTCTGATGGTGTCACAAGGTGCTGTCCGCATCTCGCGCCCCCACCCCATCCCCCCACCCCAGTGACGTCACTGTTTCGACCATTTATTAACTTTTAAAAACCCATCCTATACTCCACTTTGGGGTAGGCCACATGTCTCCTGCTTTACAATGTAAACTCCTATTTGGTTAAACCTCCTGTATGTTACCCTTCAGCATGTCCAGGAAACGTTATGCGTGTAGAGTGCCGTGTCAACCCTTGCTGGAAAGCCAACTGTCGCAGTCTACCAGATGCCCAGTGCAGGTATACTTTCACTCTTTACCTATACTCTTCTGCGAAAGAAACGATACCAGAATTTTGAGAGGCTGCTGATTAAATCCATACATACGTTGGATATACTCGATATATCCCTTCCAGATTAGGAAGTTTTATCGATGATATGATGCCAATCAAATTTGACGTATTGAAATCCAAAAGTCGTTTTGATGAACTATGACATAACGACGTAAGGGAAAATAATTGAACTCCTTTAGTATCGTTTCTTTTGCATGTCAGTATATTTTTTTCAGTTTAATGTTTAAAATATTTTCCATTGCTTATGATTTAATTTCTTGCAATTTAATTTAATTTAATTATCACATACACCAGACCAATAAGGCCATCCACGAAACCCCAGTACACTTAGTGTGTTTTAGACTCATATACTTATGCACACAAATAAATAATCACATGTTGTGTCATACCAATGGTATATGTGATACAGCGCGTGCACAAACAATGCTAACAGGTGGTCAGGGCCTCTGGTGGTCACTTTCTAATTTTTTATTGAAGTGGCTGTGTCTAAGTGCCCCCAGACCTCTTTGGAATATTATATCCTTCATGACCTAAGTTGTACCCCCCTCTCATTACACAAATCATGAATCCACCCCTGATTTATGTGTTGCTCAGTGGTTAGCGCCTCGGTCCAGCAATCTGCCAGCCTTGACGGTTGTAGTTCGAGTCCCGCCCAGGCACCTATCTTTCAGCCCGGAGGGACATAAGCCCGGAGACCGACGTGAGATCATGGCGTTGTGTCTGAAAGATTGTCGAAAATCACGAAAAACCCCAAATAACTCACTCATTCGTTTATCTGTATTATACGCGTATTTATGGTTCTGGGCCCTGTTTCATAAAGCGATCTTAGCGCTAAGTTGATCGTAAACCCTCAAAGATCAACTTTTAAAACCAAGTTTTAATCATCATTCCAGTTGATAAACACCTTTAAGCTGAACAACAAGTCCTAAAATCACTCCTGGATTGTGTTGAGAAATATGGGCAAACATTTACCACGTTGGTTTTAAAATTAACCCAGTCGCTAAGATTGATCTTAACTAAGATCGGTTTGTGAAACAGGGCCCAGGTGACAAAACGTATTTAATACGTTGTTCGGTGATCCAGTATTTTGGGCCTTCAGTGTATAAGGAAGATCTTGCATGTTGTTCAGTATATAATCAAAGTGCATGGAGCTTCTGGTTGGCTGATGTTTCAGACCTGACTACTGTGGGGGATGCCTGGCCCTGTTCTACATAAATGGTTTGAGAGTCGACTGTGGAAGATACAGCTTCCCCGAACTGATTGTACCCTCGTCTGTGAAAGTCAAAGACACATCCGCTTACACACGTACCATGAACAAACCACTACGTGAGTATAAACCTTACCTTCAAATGAGTATTATTCAGGGCTCCAAGTTCATTTTGTTTACACTAGCCATTCGGACTAGTTACCTGAAAATGTTACTAGCCAAACCTGTACACTGCTGGCAGATCTCTGAATTAAAATTGGTTTGCATGTAAATGACATCATATTTGATATTTGTTTCGTCAAGGGATACATTCGGAATGTGTTCGAACTTCGAACTTCGAACCCTGCATTATGAGTGATCAGTTTGGTCTACAAATGGTGGCAGAAGATTATTTACACTAGGAATAAGAAGGCGATGATCAAAAGCTTACATGTACGTGTTGATAAGTTAGAACTGTAGAATAACAGAAGCGTTCATAATAATCAGAGAGGGAGGATGACATCCTGCAAGTTCTGTACATTTAGCTGTTGTTTCTCCTGGATGATTTCGATCCAGGACAGCTCAATGGCTATAGCAACAATATGACAGACATTATGGTTGTTGGTTCTAATGGTTTTTTGACAGCGTTGTGTTCAGTCTGACAGAAAAGAGAATAAATTCACCCATTCCTTAGCCAACCCGGGGAGTGACATGGTGTCACGTAGATAGAATAGGGCACCAGCAACCCAATGCTTGTCGTACAGGGTAACTAAAATGGGGATCTTTTGCTTTCTCCCTCCTTTCTGTCGATCTCTTTTCTTAACTGTCTTTTTACTTGATGTGTACCTTGCACATAATGTTGCGTTATGGCTGAAATGTTGCCCTGGCAACGTAAAACATCATTTCAACTCAACGCAACTCAGTAACCAAATGATTGTCGTACAAGGCGACTAAAATGCAGATCTTTTGCTTTCACGTTCCTTTCTGTCGATTCCTTTTATTAACTGTCTTTTCGCTCAATGTGCACCTTGCACAAAACATTGCGTTAGGGTTGAAATGTTGCCCTTGCAACGTAAAACACCATTTCAACAAACCTCAGTTTTTAGCCGACATAAATTTAGACCTTATATTTTATGCATGAAAATATTTCTGACATCGCTTTTTCACAAAACTGAGCTGTATATATAACTTATTAATGTCCTTTGTCTTCAAAAGCACCCAGGATACTACCGACGTCAGGAGTGTCTCAAGACCTTTCTCCCAGTATCCCACTCCAGCCGCGCCAACGTCTGTCGAATCAAGTACCCCCAGAAGCGGCCAGAGGCGTCAACACTGTATCACAAGACATCCTCCCTGAAAAACAAGGTTCGAACTCATTACTCTCTATGCAGCAGAATGTCTTTGGTATGAGCTCTCTTTTCCCAACAGAGAACACTCCCACAAGTTCACAGAACGGTCTTGATGGAGGTTCCGGACCACTTCCGGACAATACCGGAAGTCGGGTTGTCACGAATGCGCAAGATCTCCTCAACAGAGGTTCGCATAACGATTGGACAGGATTGCAGTCAGAAACCTCCCAGGGAACGCCAGCGGGCTCTGGGACTGACATTAGTGTCCAGCAGCCTGGAACACCGACTGGGTCAGCAATCGGTACAGATCCTCACCCTGATCACGTGGTGCCACATGCCATCCACCCAGCACACATGCACTCTTCATTCAGTGATAATAATGGATGTAAGTTAATCGATAATTGTTGAACGATTACAATAACTAAGCCAATGAATGAATTGAACTGCAAATCCCATTTCTTACATTTCTACTGATTTCCTTGTTTTTTTTAAAAACGTATAGAATGTGTTGCTCGTACAGTTAGTGGTCGCTAGGGGTGGGGCCCGCGAGTG
>JAUELE010224151.1:0-12633 GCA_031471655.1 Diodora aspera | reverse complement strand
CTAACGTGCATGACAGCGAGGTAAAAAGAAAGCTCCTTACATTAATTTAAAGCAGTATCACAATGTTGGGAGTTTCCGCATTGCTTCTAATTCCAAGAAGTGTACTATTTGTAGATCAGCTTCCATGAATTTAAC
This sequence comes from Diodora aspera, assembly GCA_031471655.1. Classification (NCBI taxonomy): domain Eukaryota; kingdom Metazoa; phylum Mollusca; class Gastropoda; order Lepetellida; family Fissurellidae; genus Diodora; species Diodora aspera. The sequence continues at coordinate 12,498 of JAUELE010224151.1, read as the reverse complement.
CACGCTTGCACGTAAAGAAGACACAGTGACACTCGCGGGGGATCTAATACTCGTGTTAAGCGCAGTTTCGTTGATTTATTTTCAAATGTAACTAAAATGTTCTACTTGTCCGCGGACGACTAGACTGAAAAAATTAACTTGTCCGTATTCAAAATTTCCTGAGTCGGACGAGTCGGGCATAGTATTTCCACACCCCTGTTTTCTGTACTGAAATTTACACCCAAAACTATAGCAGCAGTGAATTAGGGAAACCTAGTTTTAGTTTCAAGTATACTTAAGATAAAACTTCCAAAATTTCGAACTTCTAAACATTAAAAAAATGTCAATTATTACCTTCAGTAGTTTCCAAAATGTTCAAATTTGCACTTACTTTTTGGTGACAATTTCAAAATTTTTAAATTCTAACTATATCAAATATCACTAATTTAAAAAAAATCGAAAATATAAAAAAGTAATTGGGTTTTGGGGTTTGAAATTTTGGAAGTTTTAGGTAATCATGTGAACTTAATATACATAATCAAGTGACTTCAGGATTTGGTTTTGCTTTGCTTAAAAATTTGAAAAATATTGTGTTATTATTTTTTTAAGGTAAAGATAAGTCTTACATTAAATGAAGCAAATGTGTGCATAATTGTGACCTTCTTCTTCGTTATCTTCCACCCTCAACCTCCATCTCCTATCTTCCACAATTTATTACCCATTTTTATACAGTCCATCATCCACCATCTTCGATCATCATTTACCATCAGCCATCATCATAATAATGACAGCCATCATCACCATCTTATATATAGTCACTGTTCTGCTCTTGCAGTCCGGATGTTATACTTTCAATGTATTTCCTCTTTATTAAACAGATTGAAAATGTTCAAAATACTGAAGTTTTTAAGCGATTCAAGGCCAAAATGAAATCAGTTAAACAGGATTGTGGATGTTCAGATGTTGGGAACAGATTATGGCATGGTTGCAAGAACACAGAGTCTATGATTTCTGTGAAGTCCCATGGCTTAAACAGAGGAAACTGTACTCGCCCAATGACTGGTAAGTTTAACAGAGTAGCCTCCCTTTGAAATTTTTTTAACTCAACTGCTGAAACAAAAGTAAAATATGATTGAAGGGGTATGAGGCTACACCTTTTAGTTAATGCCGAAGGGATGGAACGTTTTTGAGTTCTTTAATCCATTTACGTTCAGTTGAACGTCTTCGGTTTGTGAAGATGCTAGTTTCCGGATTGGACTATTTGCAAGATGACTTGGAAATCAATGTCCATGGTTGAGTGCCCATGTTGAATAAAGTGATTAAAAACAGGTTTGTCTTTTTTATGACTAATATGTTTTGGTCATTATCACTTCGGTCTTTTCTCTCTTTGAGCAGAGAGTTTTGACTTAGGAGATCAGCTCTCTATTTGTTTTCCAATAAGAGGTGGTCTCTATGTTGGATCCAGAAGAGGTAATTCTTCTTCTTTTGTTGGGCGGTTGCTCATATTCTGTGGGCTCTGCAAGTGGGATTTCCGAGTCCATGGCCAAGAGGTCATCCTTAGATCCGCATGAGGTTATCAGCGGAGCGTTGTACGCCATATAAAGGGGGCGTATCGGCACAGTAGAAGACAAAGTAAAAATGAAGTGGGTGCCGAATAGGTCCCTTATGGATCAGTGACCGGTTTCGCTCAGGCTTGAGCTCGTCAGACTGAAGAATGCCACTTGTGTGTGGCTTTATATACCCTCCCAGAGCGGAGTAAGCGGAGTAAAATCCATGGTAACGGGCGGAGTAGCGGAGTAAGTTACGTCACGGTAAAAACGGAGTAGCTAGCAACGTCCTGGCCCTAGATACGGGCGGAGTAAAAGATGCGTTATTTATAGGCTGGGAATTTCCAGCTTTTGTATAACTTGTATCTCAGTTTGTGTAAGATACATAGCCTAAGTAAATACAAAACAAATGGTTGTTTTTGTATTTTTAATAAAACAGTTTAAAGCGATGTTTTAAACAAGAGAACGAGTTGTCTTCTTTTATAGGTTTAGAAAAGTTTTGCTTCCTTCGGTTGTGATTTGGGGATCTGGCAAATCTTCTTCTTCAAGAAACTGTTCCCAGTTAATGTGGGAAACAGCCTCTTGCCTGTGGGCTGAGAAGGCCTGTCGCCAAGCTGCCTGGAGGTCCGTATTGCCACTTACATAATTGTAAGCTGCGGTGGACTTGTTTGTTTGGGATAGGATTTATCCTTATGGTCTTGACACGAGTGTTCTCCATAGTCGGGAAATCCTCTTCGTCCGGGTAAACTCTATTGTCAGTGGACGGAGATGGCGGTCTTACTGGGATAATGACACCGTACAGTTACGGGTGTATTTGACATAAGTGTCTTGCCTTTTGAAGATAGCGCTACAACGGTAACAATTGAACCGGGATGTAGAGTGGGAACTTCTTTGGTGACGTTCTAAATTCCATCTACGGGTGTACAAATTGTCGCATTTGGGGCAGGTGAAAGTGTCCATACTTATAATGTAAATATTTACAAAGTACGTCACTTGATTGTAGCCTCATACCCCTTCAATCATCTTTTACTTTTGTCATAGATATTTGTAATTTTCAATAAAATAGTCAACCCAGAATGTTTCTTGTAAACAAATTACATCAGCACTTGATTTTTCAAACAAAGCAAATACTTTAACCATCTTATCAATATCCCTTTAACCATTCACATTAAGTGATGACATTAACATGACAAGTAAATAGCAGTACATAATAAATATTGATGCTCTCCAAAAGAAGAACATTAATGAATAATAATGAAGTGAAGTTCACGATATCTTACGTCGCTTCTTGCGTAACGAGGCGGCTTTCCACTCGAGCTGGCGATCCGAGACAACAGCCTTAATCATGTGATCCTTGGGCTTTGTTACTCTCCGATATTTACGCCCGCTTGCAATCACAGTTGATTCACGTTTCTTTGTAGAATCTTTCAGAGTCTGTCTACAAACTGTAGGTGTGCTCACTATCAACACTCCTTTGTAGTTATCCACAGTCTGCTTCTCTTCTTCATCATTCATTCTGTCCTCCTCGTGGTGTCACTTAGGTAGAATAGAACCTCAGTAACCCAATGCTTGTCTATAAGGCGACTAAAATGGGGATCTTTTGCTTTCTCTCTCTTACTATCGATCCTGTGTTGTCTCTTTTCCTGATGTGCCTCTGGCACATCACATTGCGCTATGGCTGAAATGTAGCCCCCTGCATTGTAAAAATCCATTTCACTCACTCACTCATTCCGTCCTCAGTACTCTCACTTGGCAACTGTTCACTCAGGCGATCAGGAGTACTCTCACTTGAGTGACGTCATCAATGTTGTCATTGATTATAAGAGTGACAATCTCCTCGTTACTCACACTGTCTTGTTTATCAACCCTTTGTGAATTAGGTTGATGTTCTTTATCATCTTCTGGGGCGTCGGCCAGTTGGCGAAAAAATCCTCCTTGTCTGATGAGCTACGGTCAAACTCGTCTTCTTCGCTACTGTCAAACTCGTCTTCTTCACTACTCGAACACACACAGTAGTAAGGCTTCTTGCCACACACATAAGTAAATCAAGTCTCGTCTTCCCCGCTGTCCCCTTTATCACTCTTTGTTGAAAAAACGTTTATTCTCGAATCCCATACGATTGCAATATGTTTTCTGTCTCCTTGTCAGGAGTGTAACTTCGGAGATTTAAAAAAGAAACACACACATGTTAAAAGAGGTGTAATCCTGTAACTCTCTCCGAAAATTTCTGCGCTGGGAGGCAACTTTTTCACACACTGTTTACTCCTTAATGTAATCTCAAAACATCCAGTCTTTGGTACACAGCAAAAAACATTGTCAAATCCAAGTACCGTAAATCCTCCAGATATTCACACAAACTTATAGCCATGAGACTGATCGAGACGATTTTCACAAAAGCCCTGTTCCAACATGCGCACAACATCATGTGGAGAAATCTGTTCTTTGACTGTGATTTTCTGAGACAATTTCACCTCTTACGGAGGGCGAAACTGATGAGGTACTTCACAAATCATGACCTTATGACTCAAGCTTATTGAATTACAACAGTCAACTTGATTATGGTTAAAAGGTTGTCTGCAAATAATTTGTAGTTCTTATGCTGAAGCGTATCAGCCAGCTTGCTCACGACATCACCTGCAACACCAAGTTAATTTTTCTCTCTATTCTTCCCAGCTTTCCCTTGGTACACTTCAAAATCATGGAGCTTTCCACTTTTGCTGCAGCGACACTGTATCTTGAAACCCCAAGGGTTAGGCTTTCCACAATGATACTGCTTGATTTGGCTGTACCGACCCTTGAATGGTACCATCATCTTACATTGACTGTATCTCCTCTGGTATGACCAGAAGACACTGTGCTCGAAGCATGTCCAAAAATGGTCGAAGTTTCCAAAGCTTGTCGGTTTTCGCCTCATCAGGAACACCTTCATAGCAGGACCATAGCGAGTATCATTTTCATAGTACACTCAAACGCCACACATTTGCATAATGCCCATACAGAGGAACGTACCGATGATTTGTTCCATCTCCTTCACCGTGATGTTCATGCATCTGCCATTTTTCTGTAAGCTGTATTGGCTAGTGTTGTTTCAGGATTGCGAGTACAGTTGACTTGCATTGTGCAATCAGAAGTTCATAGTTGCAGACGACAATTTATTCCTTTCCAAACCGAGGCTGGGCGGATGTTGTTAGCATGCACTTATTAAATTATGAAATTACTCTTAAACGAATATGGATTCTCTACATCTCCCCTTGTTTAAAGTTAGAGTCTCTGGATATAATATGGGAAGAATTTTAATGACAAATGGACAATCCACAACCAGCTAACATGAAAGTACTTGAGTGGTCAAATCTGTGAGAATTATATTCACTAAACTTCAAACAAAGTGTGCTTAAGCTTATGTTCAGATTAACGTTCATAGATGCTTAAATAACACTGTTAACACACTTAATTAACTTGAACACATATTTAAAGTCAATTGAAATATTTATAGTTAGGCTTTGAAACTCTTCCACTGCGAGTCATTATCACTGGTCTAGCACAGGTGGACTTGAGATCATTTTCTTGATCTTCTGGAATGCTTTGTCATGCTGATCCAACCATGTCCATTCTACATCCTTCCTTAGAAGTCTGCGTAAACAGTGAGCTTTGGCACTCGAGTTTAGGATGAACTTGGCACAATAGGTGACCATACCAAGGAACATCTGTAACGCAGGCACGTCCTCTTGAACTGGAATGTCACTAATAGCTGCTATCCTGGTTGGGTCAGGCTTGACACATTCATTGGTTGACGCTGGACTGACATTTCTGCTGGTTGAGCTTCAGACCGACTTGTCTGGCTCTGGCTTACACGGATGCTAGGTACGCGTTGTGTTCCTTCTGTGACGCACCCCGGATCAAAATGTTGTCCATGATGATGACATGGTACGCCTTCGAATAACTGATCCATGGTCATTTGGCACACTTCAGGTCCAGATGAGATTCCGAAAGGCATTCTCAGGAATCGATATCTCGTAAACAGGCTGTTAAATGTAGTGTAGTGTGAGGATACCTCGGTAAGGGGCATCTGCCAGAACGCCGACTTCACGTTGAGTTTTGAGAATAGCCTGGCTTGCGGCATCTTGGACATAACTTCCTCTTAAGAAATGCTTAATTGCCTTGTTCAAACCTTACGGATCCAGGCATATGTGGATCTCGTTGGATTTCTTCTTGGTGACACAGTCGGTAGGCTCTGTGTGATAGGGGCCATCACATCAATCTTGACCATCCGGTTGAGCTCTTGCATAACTTGGTCCTTGATCACCTGGGGAATTCTGTGTGGAGGGTTAACTACAGGAGCTACGTTGGTGTCTAAGACCATGTCATATGGCTTCTCTCTTTTCCCAAGTTGTCCGTCAAACAAGTATTGATACTCCTTCACGAGCATTGTGGACTACATTCGGAACATTTGGAACAAATAACCTAACTCATGCATTGCTTTGATTTGGACGCGCCACCGGCACTGCTCTCAGTTCGAAGCCGGTGAGTTGAAGGTGTTGTTGATTGTGCTGTTGGTAATGTTGAAATAGCCAATTCTGCTGGTTTGAAAGCTTTCCTTCATCTGGAAAAAGGGATTCGATAGTGCACGTTTTACGCGGGAGAAACTGCCACAACGTTTACAGCATTCAAGTCGGAGGAACTTTGCAGGATGTTGGAGTATTTTCATTTTTGATCGGAAGAAGAGTCGCGGTATAACTCGACAAGCTTTGCTGTGATTTGTGACCTGTTATTTGTATGATTTTCTCGTGATTTGACTCCTGCATGACTTAACATTGTAACAGTTGTGGCCCGGACACAGTTGTTAATGTAAACTCTGCTCAATTTACATTGCTTTGAGATCGTCTTCATCATGGAATTCAACGTGTTGTGACCAAGGGGTACTGATGCGTACAACGTGACGTCGTCATCGGACTCATTTGATCTAGGTTTCTGAAACAAAACCGAACAACTTGGGTTTAATTTTGAAAAATACTTTTTTAAGGACTTCACTGGGCAGTTATCGGTTCCAGTGGCATGTATTCGTGGTTTGACTTCATCATTATCACCTATCCCCCCTTGATGATTCTTGGTGCATTCAGAATGTGACATTGTGATATATTCGAGACCTACATCATCTTTTTCAACAACGAAAGACCGAACTGAAAGAAGTTGAATGGTTCTCGGTGAAGCAACTTGATTCCTTCCTAAAATTAATACTGTCAGTAATATCCTGTAATGATCTCCTCCTGTCTTTTTTCATCATCCTGAACAACGCCGTCCGACCTCTATCCATCAGTGATTTTCGCTTACCGTTTATAACGATGTTCTCTACAGAGCCTGTTTGTCAAAATTTGTCCCAAACACTACAAACTGTTGACTTAGGTATCCCAAGTGTATTGCCTATGTTTCCAAAATTTTTGCCATCTTCGTGTAATTTTATCACCAGTTGTTTAAGTGAGGTATCCAATTCCTTCGATTTTCGACCTATTTTCGATCACGGCTCTCGCTTTGTTTACAAAACCAGCAGACGACAGAAACCACGTGATTACGTCATAGTCACATGCTGTAAGTGATGTCATGTCAAATATGGTGGACAGAAAAACAATGGTTACGATACCCGAAGCGCGTGAAGTAAGACAAAATAATTAACGTTTAGCGTAATTCCTCTATTTTGTGCAATAATATATTTTGGGGATTTTCAATTTTCAATCTAGAGACAGAATCAACTGGCATGCCGAACTTGGCTACTGGCGACTGTACCCAGGGTCGCTGAGGGTTACCTGCCAATAAGGTTCAATTACTGAAAAAATATGTGTTGCCTGCATACTTACGCGGTATTCAAGTCTTCGTGAATGATTTTCTAGTTCTACCGATGTCTTATTGTATCGTTATAATCCGGGCATTTCCTATATCGCTGTTCAGTGGCCAGTCGTTGTTGTCACATGATGTATTTGACCCGCTATGTCATCGGGTCACAAAGTCATTTGCATTCCCCGAGACTACACGGTTCACAATCCAAGATAGATGCCACTCGATGCACTTTTCGGTAATTTTCAAATTCAAAGTCCCGATATAGGAAATGCCCGCATTATAACGATGCAATAACACATCTAAGGATGAATGTTTTACTTATGCGGTTTGAGATTTTATCTTCATGTTTGTTTAATATAGACTGACAACACAAAACTGACTGACAGAGTTTTATCCTCTACCTGTTGCAGCAAGTGGTTAAGAAAATCTAAATCATCTTTGATGTAACTCTTTACATGTTTACAAATTGGCTTTAGAAGAATATCTAGTAATTGACTAGGTCTTTGTGTAGAGCTATTTGGTATGAATTGGGAGATAATCGTATGATGTTTTCATGCTGGAAGCAGTTATTGTTGGTTTGAATGCCACTAAATTTATTTCAACCTGAGCACCTTGAGACAAGGTTTTAAATGTAAATTTTATTGTATTGCTATTATGCACAAATTTCCTTTATCAGATCCTTAAATTGTAAACAAACTTGCAGCAAGCATGTCGAAGAGTCTTCTATCTTGCTTTGCAGACTGGGTTAATGGCGTCAACTACTTTATGCAAATGAAGCTTATGATCCGATGACGTCATGGGTGGAATACATAGAGACATCACATGGCAGCGTGTGTTTGCTGGCCACTATTAAGGGCTGTTACGTGATGTATTTGACCCACTTTGTCATAGGTCATGGTAGCCGTGAGTGATAGGTGTCGGACTGGTGATCCGACATTGGTTAGGTACTTTACTTCACTTGTCCCAGTCGACCCAGTTAAAAATAGGTAACCCCATTGGGCTTCCGGGGAGTGACGTGGTGTCGCTTAGATAGAATAGGGCCTCAGTAACCCAATGCTTGTCGTACAAGGCGACTAAAATGGGGATCTTTTGCTTTCACTTTCTTACTATCGATCCTGTGTTGTCCCTTTTCCTGATGTGCATCTTGCACATCACATTGCGCTATGGTTGAAATATTGCCCCCTGCAATGTAAAAATCCATTTCAATCACTCACTAAAAATGGGTAATTAACGCTTTACTGTGGCTTACTGAGTCAACATGTTCTTGTTTCGCACTTGGGTTCAGTCTCTTTCCAGTTCACGTATAACAGTAGGACTGACATTTCTCCATGCTAGTTCCATCTTGACACGCCAGTTAGGATCAGTGTTTATCAAAACAGGACTCCTTGGTGAGAACGACATGGATGAATCCATGCTGTATGAAGGGAAGGAGGCTCTACTCTGTGGCAGTACTGAAGTAGAAAGTACATGTACTTATAATGTAGGCAATGTCTCTTCAATAACATCAAGGATTTTCTTGACTCAAAATCAATTCATTCAATCTGAATTAAAAATATGAAACAAATACTCTTGAAGTCTTCTTGATTGAGGGAAATAACTGTGGAACAAGAAGTATCCTTCAATTGGTTTGTGTCACAGTTATTTCCCTCAAGTAAGAAGACAGTGCATTGCCACGGTCTATTTACAGCTGGGCTGACTGGAACAAGCAGTATCCATCAATTGGTTTGTGTCAGTCAGCCCAGCTGTAACTAGACTGTGGCAATGCACTGTGGTGGCAGCTATCCATAAAGGTAGACAAATGTATTCTTGTAGAATAAAGTGCTGTTTTTGAGATCATCAACGATGGCAGAAGCATTAGCTAACTAGACATTCATTCAATGTAAATTTTCACCTTCACTTCAGTGTTTAGTTGTTGGTTAGCGCTTCTGACAGTAACAAGTAATGCTCACACCTAGTCTGTACTTGACCGAGTAGCTCCCTTGCATGATCTGGTTTTATCTTCCCTGTCACCCACTTGAGGTCATCAATATTGGTCACACCCAGACTCTTCAGGACATCAACAATGTTATTAATGGTTTCCTCATCCTGGTTACCAAAAACGTCAAGCACAAAACTTTGAAGACATGTTTCCACCTCCGACATCCCACTGGCCATTGTCAATGTTTTCTGCAATATGAATGTCACAGAGATATGTATCTTGTTCCCAATTTGAAGTACACTTCCACAGGGTAGTAGTCTGCAGAATGAGGTAGAGTTAGACTTGTCATCTGGGGAACTTTCATATGCATAGATATCCATAGCGTCAATGTACGCACACAAAATGTCTTGAACTAAAATATGTACTTCACTTTCTATTGCAAGTAGATCTTGAATGATTCTAATTAACATTTCAGAACAACTTGGACATTCTGAAAGCTTTATCTCAAAGCAAAATGCACGCAATTCTTATGATGTTTCTGTTTTAGGCAAATTTACCAAAGATAAGAAACCAAGTTATCATGAAAGAATGCTTGTAGAAATGAACAGCCCAGGTTAAACACAAAAAACCTGTTACATTTTAAAGACTATATTCATATGCTCGATACATAGTTCAAGATGTTCCTGCAAGGACAGCGCCACATGCTGACAGGTATGACCAAATGTCTCTCCCACACATGACATACTCTAGTCTGAGCTTGTAGATCCTAGAATTGTCATCCTGGATGCAACTCCTCTTGGATGGCTGGTGTCCTCCTGCTAGCTGAAGCATGTACGCATCCTTGTTTGCTTGTTCTTCCTTGAACAGGAGGATCATCTCATACACGTTCAGGTGAGACTTCTGGGCACGCTTTGAAAGACGGATGTTGTACCCTTCACAGTTGTTATTGGTCCTTGGTGTTTCACTTCTGAAGTGATTCCAAACAGCGATGGGAAAATGTCCTTGCATTCACATGTCTCTGAAATAATCATGAAATTGCACACATTGGGGAATGGCTGGTGTCATGGAAGAAACAAGTTCAAATCCCATCAGGACTTGTGAGACTGGCAGGAAGGCAAGTCCAATAAACATTCGAAACCACAGTTTCACATCACCTGAGGTCTTGTACTGGCTGGAAAGTCCTAATTCTTGAAACTTACTCCAAAGAGATTGTCCAAAGTGAAACAAACAAGCTTTTACTTGAGCAGACGGCAACAGTAAACGAACAACATTATGTACAGCAAGCTGAAAATCCAGAACAACAGTTGCAGTTGAGAATGTAAATCCTAAGCTCTCACATTTCACCTGAAGTAGCTGAATCAGTCTGTGGTAGGTGCATGGAACCTTTCTTGTCTGGAAGTAAGCAGGATAGTTCAGGTACAGATCCATGGGGCATGTTTGAGTGGATGATATACAACTGGTAGAACACAAGGATGCGACTGTCACCACGAACATCATCAATCAGGAAAAAGTCCTCACCACTCTCTGACCTGCACCATTCACCTTCCAGCTTGATCTCAGTGGCTGCTTGGGGAGTCTGGGAAACTTTCTTGGATTGCTGGCGGTACAAAGAGCTTCAGGTTGACCGAAAGTGATGATACTGTAGCGTTTTCACCTGGCCGAGGGACCAACTAGGTCGCCGATCTCTTTGGGGAGAAATAGATGCCCAGTTCGAAAGATTACTAACCACATCTCCCACAACCGAACACTCTCACTTCTCTAGCAATTTCGGACGCTGCCACCAACTACACTAGATAACGGGGTGTAGTTCCCATAGACTTGGGCTGCCAAAATGACACCTGGACACAAAGTTCGATCTGTTCAATACCAAACAGAGGGAAGACCAAAATTCGTGGGCCCGACCCCGCCAGATAGGGCTTCCGGGGGTTTTCTAGTTTGACTACCTCCTCTTTTCCCGCAAATCTCCTAACCCAGGGCCCCAGTAGCGTAATGCTATGGCCGAAATACCAACAAGTGGAAGTCAAGGAACTCAAACACACAGTAAGGTCAACCAAAGTTTATTAATATATAAAAATCAAAACGTATGGTAAATATATATATACTTTGTTAACAACCTCCTCATAAATATACATACAACTTCATCATCTGATATCACAGCCAAAATACAACCCCTAGACATACAACGTAACCCACTCTCACATTCATACACGTGGTAACAAAACCTAGCACTAACATACACTACAACACAGCCGAGAGCTCGTCTCTCGCCTCTCGCTAACCCAGGTCACACTGCTGAATACTACGGCAGTCGTGAGAGCTATCTCAAAACTAGAGGGAACCTATCAAACTAACCTCTATCCACCTAAGACCCATTTCCCAACAAGTCACTTGACCGAGTCGGGCGACTCCTCACTCGACTTGGCTTATACTCTAAAGGTAAACAACGACCAAGCGTTCGGCGCCGGTCTGGCAACCGTTGCTCGACGTATAACGTTGAGTCGGGGAATTCCAGTCGTGCGACAGGCTTGCAACTCGGGTTTGGCAACTCGGGTCTCGCAACTCAAGTCTCGCAACTCGGGTTTCGCAACTCAAGTCTCGCAACTCGGGTTGGGGAACTTATTAGCAACTCATCGCTCGACCCCAGTCTTGCAACCGGCTCGCAACGGAGTTGAAGAACGGACTGACTAAATGAAAGACCAGTCAACTGACCAGGTCGGCGAACCTGTACAGAAGTCTGATACGGGTACGGGGAACGACTGACTATGATAGTCACTTGACCAGGTCGGCGACCTGTCACTTGACCATCGAAACATTCGACTGACAAGTCGTGCAACTGGGTTTGGCAACCCACTCCGCAACCTGTGACTACCCATTATGAGTGACTACATATTATGAAAAGACCACATAATATGAACGACTACAGAGTATGGAAGACTACATAGTATGAAAGACTACATTTTAGGAACGACCACACATTCCCAAAAGACCCTTCGCAATGAAAGACCACTCATTACGAACGACTATGCTTTCTAAACGACTTGGATCGCTTAGCAAAGACCACAGTTCTTTCATAAATACACATATTCCTAACTAGCTTAAAATGACATGGATGAAACTTGGAATTCAACTAAGACATAGGGATTAAAATAAAGCGACGACAACAACCCCTGGTAATCAACTACATCCCCTTAGAAAGACGTTTAGCACATACTCATTGTATATGGA
>JAUELE010224140.1:0-12635 GCA_031471655.1 Diodora aspera | reverse complement strand
CCCCGGACCCCCTGGACCTGCCACTGGGGTAGAGATAGTTATATGGTAGAGTGAGATGTTCAGTTTTCTATTCCTCGACTCGGGGTCTTGATAAAAGTCTACATTGATAGATCAGAAAGCTGACATGCTAAAGTCTTGATGACTGCAAATCGCAAAATAGTATTTATTCCACTGGTGCTGAGATATGTGGTCATCCGTGAACTATTTCAAACCCAGTACCTTTCACTTGCTTCTCATACTACAGCTGAAATATTGTCCACTGTGACAGTTAAAACACCTTTTCAATCCTTCATTCCAGCTCAGAACAAGCTGGGTTAAGACATTGTTCATAATGTCCTGATCGAAATCATCAGTTGACATTAAAAGTTTACCATAGGCTAAAGCCGCTAAACCAAGGTAATGAGTGGCCATGAACAAGCTGGTTTCCAATGAATGTAGAGTAGTTACTTTGGTCAAGACTAATCTGGTTGTACTTGACCACTAGTCAAACCTACACTTATTTCACGCAGTTGAACAATCACCCTACATATTACTGACCCTGATTGTTGTGGGATCGGTTGATTTCCAGCCCAAATTCCTTTCAATCAAAAGGGGTTTTGAGTGCACAACCATCGTTGAGCAGTGTTTCAGAACACCTTTATAAGGTGGATCAACATGACCCAAAGCAACTGTCAGGTTGTAGTTAAAAATCATGTGTATTTAATCCTCTTGATATGTTAAATTCAATCCATCGATTCTGAAAAGTTGGGAAAAATGTTGATAGATCTAACATATCGGATATGTCCCAGACATTTGCATAATGACATACTGGAAACCAACTAAAACATTTATAAACAAAACATAGACATTCATTTGATTTTTATTTAAAGGTAGACCAAAATTTTTTGGAAACACTCCATTCCAAATGTATCGCCCAGACACTTGCATAACATCACCCAAACATACTGGAAATACCAACTAAAACATTTATAAACAAAACAGAGACATTCATTTGATTTTTATTTAAAGGTAGATTGAAAATTTTCTGAAACACTTCATTCCAAACAATATCTCTCACTAAATGTATCACCCAGACAATTGCATAATGTATCGCCCACACATTTGGCACCTTTGCATAATAAACCGTAATAAGAACGAGAGCAGTTTATAATGAATTTATATATAATTTGTCTTAATACATAAAAAAAACCCTGTGATTTATGCTTGTTTTTCTGACTACGTCAACACAATGTGACCTTGTAAGACCTTTCATTGGTTAGAATCGATTAGCCACGCATAAACACAAATCTATTCAATGCGACACTTAATAAGTGCAATCAAATCCATCCCCCAATCATTATATTGCCAACTTTCGACTTGTGCCAGCTTGGTAGCCCTACAACACAAATCAATTAGCCAGAACCAATAGAAACTGCTTTTGTAATGTCTTAGCAAGGCACTCCAGATCAACTTGGATGGAGTCAATCATGACAGATTGACATTCATAATCCTCCATATTTTCAGCTGTGGAAAGACTGTAAATCGTAAAGGTCAAGATCACAGTGGAGTGAATGAACTCGACAGTCTCCACCCAAAATATGTAAATTGAGGGGAAACTATTTTCTCAATATTTTTCAGAGAAACGTATGACATTATTCATATCACTATGGTCTTCGCAGGGAAGTGAACAAATTTAATATGGTTCCAAGTTAAAATCTTTACACTGAGAAAAATTTCTTCTATAAAATCTGCATCTCATAAGAGATTTTCTACATGAATAGTGAGTTCATTATCATTGTGTTTAGGGGTACATGTATCTAACTAAAAACTAGAACAAGTTTGAAGACAAGTCTCACTGACTCTTCTACAATATATCACCAATAATTCATCATTGTTGGAGATTGGTCCTGATCTGGAGGTGAGGATTTCAAATGGTAACAAAATAATAGCTTTTTCAAGAAAAAGTTATCCTAAATAAAACAAATAACATTGCTTTATCTTACACACAAGTCCCCGAATGTGAAGTTGTTGATCTAAGTTGGTTTCTACCTACTTGGATCCATAGGATGGGACATGGAATTACTCCAATTTTTACAAATAATATTGTACTAGAAGACAAGCTTTCAAAGTATCAGTGAAAATCTTCACTTCATATGGAGTCTCTTCTTTCAAACAATGGACCCGGGCAGCTCAGTTGGTAGAGCGTCTGCCTCACAACTGCAAGGTCGGGGGTTCGAATCCCGACTGGGTCGCTTTCGTTCAACTCAACCATTTGGTTCCCCTTGTAACAACCGTAGCATTATGGTTGAAATATTTCTCACTGCTACATTAAATCAGATTCACTCACTCACTCTTTCAAACATTTACAGGTTTTGAAAGTGATCATACAACTTAAATGTCCATAAATTACAATATTGCCAATACAAAGGAAGTTGTATACCATGATAAGTCAACATTGTAAATTATACACATACGACAAAACTGCTACATAATTTCTGTCTGAGACGAAAGTTAACAAATTTGACAAAGAAGTAAAGATGCTGCATGCAAATTACAGAACCTGATCCTCTTCTGTTCCAACAAGATAAAGCTTTGTTCTCTGAAATTATACAGCACTTTACCTAATCCTAAAATAACCAGCACATGAATCACAAGCTGGAATAATAGCACCTTGAGGTACATGTCAAACACACTGACTAGCCAATAGTATTGCCACGGGAGCCTCTTTGAACTGTCGGCAACAACTGCAATTCATAGTTTATGATTACTGAACCCAAGTCTCGGACTTTTGCCAAGCTTCTCTTTCAGGGATGGGCTAGTTCCCTGATGTAGCATAAACAATTATCGTTTTTGTTTTAGTCAACATCAGGATTTTCACAGAAGTTGTGTTTCATCCGCCAATGGCTGCCACCTGACGCTAGTTAAAGAACGCTGAACTCAGGCAAGTGAGGGAACGTCTTTGGCCCACTTAAACATTACCTGAGCTACAGATAAGTTGCTCTGGGTGCACACTACTCTATTATTTCTCAACTTTTATCTTTTCAAGACTGTCTTGTAACAGCTTCTGTCTGACGGCAAGCTGTTTGTAATGCGTACTGACCTCATACAGCTTTTAGTCTCATCCTGAGATGTGGTTGGTTATCTTCTTTATATTCTTCGAAGAAGTATTACTTGCCCCAAGCTGGAGGGTCTGAAGGACTTATGTGGAATGTAATGCCTAACCTGAATTGAGGAAACCACCCCAAATACATTTGAACACTTTAAAGTCTCATCATTAATGAAAAGTTGTTTAAAAGTTTGTTATGTCCAGGTGAGTCATTATCTAACTTACGGTAAAACTTCCAAAATTTCCAACTTCTAAACAGTGAAAAATGTTTCATTGTTACCTTCAGCAGTTTCCAAAATTTTGAATTTTCCCCTTACTTTTTGGTGGCAATTTCCAAAAATTTGAATTCTAACTTCATCAAAGTTCATTTATCTCCAAAATTCAAACACATCAAAAAGTAATTTATTTTTTTTTAAGTTTGAAATTTTAGAAGTTTTACGGTACTTTCAAAAGCTGATACTATCTTCTGAATCAATGCCAACATTATGACAAATGTAATTTTGCTGAGTCAGGTAAACTGGAAGACTTATAGTGCAGTTTGATTTGGAAAGAGTCTCTCTACCTATCTTTACAATAAGTGTAGTAATGAAACAATCTTTATTAGATTAAAAGTGCCACGCACACCCTAGGCATGCTGATTTGTAATCAAATTACAAAAAACCCTCTTTCTGCTTTGTATCACAAATTACATGCAGTATTTACAGAAAACAAGAAAATGTTATTACCAGATGCTAAATTTAACTCAAATGTTTTTTAAATGTTGATAAATTTTACAAGGAGCCTTAGAGAAGGTGAATGAGTGTGGATCATCCTGTAGAATGTGTGTATCAGGAATGGTTACCAGAGTTTTGCCTGGGGAAATGGTATGGTTAAGGTGGAATGACAAACATACGGTAAGCAAACTTACCATAGCACTTGCTCCTCTATGAAGTTTCCTATTCTAGCTGTGCCTGAGGTCTCAGAGAGAGCCACATATCATAGTGAGATGAGGTTCAGTTTCCAACAGATAACTCTAATATTTATGCATATGCAGCTATAGCCTCATTTTCACTATCATGTCAAAGGTTATGCACAAAGTCTATCCTTTGCCATGACAACGAAAACAAGGGTATAGGTGCATATATGCATAAATATTAAGAGTGGCCTTTTGTTCCATTCAGGATCTTAGGCCTAAGATGTGTCAAAAACCTAAGGCTATAAAATCGCTTAATCCTTTTAACATGCTACTGAATTACATGAATTAGCCAAACACAAGGAGGCACATGGAGACATTTTTCATCTTTTTGGGGAAAATTTCCTATTGTAATTTTCACCTACTCAGCATCTTGACAAAAGTCTAGGTCTACATACAGCAGCTATGGAAAGGTGTTCTGGAAGAGTAATACTTTCTCACTCTACCTTCCAAAGATTGGCAGTTAAGCAATTCTATAGCCTTAGTTTTCTCAACAAAAATCTAGAAGCTGCCCACTGCTGAATATCGACTTCTAGTAACCAGAGAAGATACCTACTGACTCCAAGAGCTAATTGCACCAATTGACAGCCCTGCACCTGGACTATGGAATACTAATAAAGCCTGAAGACACTCTAGCTAGTTGAAATCAAGCCTATGGTAAAACTTTTGAAAATTTCTAAAAATTAAATAAAATGTTGATTGTTACCTTCAGCAGTTTTCAAACTTAGCAATTTTTGGCTTACTTTTTGGTGGCAATTTCCAACATTTTGAATTTGAATGTTATCAAAGAACACTAATTTCCAAATAATTGAATACATCAAAAAACAATTATTTTTTTCAGTAGGAAGCTTAAGAAGTATGCCACGCTACTCTATAAAATCTTTTGAGATGTGTAAGACTTTTACTGAAGGAACACAAAAATTAATTCTAAGTGTGAGGACTGGGATTTGAAACCACAAATTTGATCACAAAATATTCAGGGTTAACCGGTGTGCCAACATTTCTAACAACAATATGAGGAGAAAGTGCGAACCCAAGAGACAAGAATATGTCATTCTTGGCAGAGAAGTACACATTCCAACAAAGAACTAAACATACATCTTTTTCCAGCTCCCGTTTTAATGTCGAATGATAAAACATGTTTTGTACAACTGCTGTAAAAATGGTTTCAAATGTGAGGAAAATGATCAAAGTGAAATCAATTTACCTTAGTGACCCAGTACAAGTTCCCGACAAAAAATCTGTTTTGGTTTGCCTATCTCCAGACAAGATACCATCTCGTCTGAAGTTCTAAGTCACTTTCAAAGGATGAGATAAAAGGAATAAAGAGATATGCATGAAAACTTAATATTCTTTCTGAAATACAGGAATTCAAATTATGTGCTGTTAAAGACAGAACAATCTTGAGGCTCCAAACTCATTCTCTGTGAAACATATCAACATGTCACTGAATATTTTGAATGTTTTAATCCCTCTTCAAAATGTCTTCCTATTATCATGCATTGAAGAGACAATGTACACAACAAAGTGGGAAATGTTTCAGGGAAAACTACTGCCCGTTCTATTCATTTAAAACATTTTCTCTCTCAATCATTTACACTTTGAAACTTTGAATGAACTTTGATTTTAAGAGAAGATTAGTCAAAAAATGTCTGAATGAACTTTGATTTTAGGAAAAGATTATTCAAATAATGTTTTTATAAATAAAATGAACATCAAACACAATTACAGATATATTTTTTTCATAAATTGAAACGAAATTTTGCTGTGATGGGGACAGACAGAATCAATGAAGGTCTGCATATTATATTGATCTCACAAAATGCCTTGTATTATGTGTCTGCCACTTGACGCTCATATTTGCTGTGTGATGCACTAACGTAGATCAATACAAAACAGACACTGAAACATTTTCAATATCTCATCATAGCAAACGTAAAAGATCTCATATACAGTCAAGTCTTGGTAATCTGGATGTTGATAAATCCGGAAGTCTCGAACGCTTTTTGTGTACCTCACTTCTGTCACAGAAGAACTAGAAATCTGACACAGTGAGGTGTTTATGATCTTTGAAAGACCCTGTGACCTTGACCTTGAGATCCATGTCATCCCAAAACAATCCTACATGAAGTACTACTTAGATGGATATTGTGACCAACTTTGAAGCAAATCTGATTCCAAATTATTTCAAAAGCTACTTAGGGTAAATGAAATCTGGACAGACAGACGAAAGCACAGTCAGCGTCAGATTGGGTGATTGCTATAAGGTATCTGCATCAAATGTGAGGTCCCAATTAATTTTAGTCACCATTTTAACTTATAATTTGAAGTGCAAGACTTTTGCAAGCAAATGTGAAATAAAATTATAGATTTTTAGCACATGTCTGTCTACCAAACATCTGATATACTTGAAGTCCTACACTGGAAGACACAGTAAGAATGGTTGATTGTGTGACACAGTGAGTAAAAAAAACATAGTAATTAAGATGGAATGGTGTTAGAATCATACATGATTAATGTCTTCACGCATGATACAGGTAGACCCACTTCTCTGTGACTTCAACAAGACGTTATCAAGACACCAGACATGTCGCTGATCAAAAATAAAACCTATTTTATTGATTTCATTACATTCTTTACATTGTCTTCAAAGCTTTGCAGAATATCCATGATTGTATATCTGAAGTTTGTTTTAACCAAAGTTATCAATAGGTCAGGATATTTAATGAAGTGATATGACCTTCTCATAATCAAGCTGAATGTCCGTTTCTGCTTGTGGGTAGCAATCTGATCATAAGGTATGGCATCCTGGCGTGGATCTGGGAAGTTGAGGCAACCTATTTGGAACGGACCAGGATCTTTTATAAATTAAATATCTCAAAAATGCTGCTGTAATCTTCAACTCTGGGGCTCAAAAAACAAATTTCGCTTTCACATTCAAATCTTGGACAAACTCTGCTACTGCAAGGAGTAATCATTTACATTTTTAATATAACATGCAGAAAACAACACCTTTAAAATACACAAAATTGCACATGACATGCTGCCCTAGTATGTTTCTGATATTCAACAAGAGTGGAACGAGGGACTACAAGAAACAATAATCATTTCATAACTCAATTCACTTACAAAAAATCAAATATTAAACATGGAAATAATAAAATTAATTTCCTACATTATATAACCACGCTTCTATAAGCAAAGTAACATAGGTCTGAACATGAATAGAAACCAGAATTTCTTAGAATTATAATGAGACTCAAATGGTGTAGAAGTGAAACATAAACCATTGATTACATAGATGGTTGCTCTCTTTACACAGAAAATGCGGCCCTTATCAGTGGTAGACCTACCTTCTATGAGACATTAACATTGGACAGTTCCCACATTAATAATTGAGAGGAGGATAATACAACCGTCTTTGTGTGCAGGAAGCTGAGCGAGACATGCCAATGGTAAATAATAAGCTAGTCCTTCTCCACTGGGAATAGGGCTTTGCTTCTTCCACATAGAAACTCTGAAATTGCTCTTTTGTCACTGAGGTAGCATCGTCACATTTATCGCAGCTATCTGTCTCAGATTCCAACCCAATCTTAACATTCCTGGAAATGCTAGTTCCTCGATAGTGAGAGATGAATTTAATATTTATGGATGTCTAATAAAACAGCCTGGCTTTCTCATACCTCTAGATGAAAGAAGCTCTAGCCCTGAATAATTTAGATTTTCCTCTAAATATGTAATGCTATTTGTTTGCAGAATTAATTCATCCATTTCAGAGTTTGTAGTCATAGTCTTTTAGCATTTATATGTGAAAATATGACTGTGAAATGTACCGTATTTTTTCTAGTGAGAGTTAGCCCTCTTATTATACTGAGGGTGGAGGGGAGTGGAAGGGGTGGGGGAAAAGAGGGCAAAAGAAGTGAGAAACGAAAGTGCTTGTTTATTAAGGACTACATCAATGATCTTATCCCTTCAGTTATATTTGTATTGAACTAAATTCTCCCCTTTAGTCATGTCCCCCATGGACATGGTATCTAATATTAGCCAAGGCCTCAGCACACTTCTAAAGAACAAGGGCCAGGGCTTTTATTCGTGGAAATTCTATATACTGATGATGCTCAGCAAGACTGTCTGGTAAACGAATCTAATTGTGTATGCATTTGTGTGATATAAAAAATAGATTTAAGGATTTTTTCACATGTTTTTTCTTTGTAATGGACTATTGGTAAGCCTTAATGAATGACTTTGGTGTTCATGTCATTAAACGTCTTCATAGCAACAATAACTAGGTTGATACATGATTACAAATGGAAATAAGAAGATATCACAGTCAAGTTTGAACAGGGAGACAACAGGAATGCCCAGTCAGAGTCCGTATACATGAGAAGGAAGTAAACTGGCTACTCTGGTATGCATGAGACCGAAGTAACGTTAACTTCGAAAGTAGCTACGTAGTAATAATAATAATAATATTGAAGATTTGTAAGGTGCCAACATTCCAGCCACTCGTGCTTGCTCTGGGCGCACCAATAAAACACACAAAGATGAAAATTAGAAAAGATAAATGAAACTGCAATCACAAAAGTCTATACTCCGGCATCAGTAGTAAGTTATCTTGAAGAGATGTGTCTTGAGTCTTGCTTTGAAACAGTCCAGAGTTGGAGAGAGCTTAATGTCAAATGGGAGAGGATTTCAGAGTGTTGGAGCTGCATATTCTGGTAAGAAGGATCTGCGACCATATGAAGCGTAACGGGTACTCAGTACAGTTAGAAGATGCTGGCTCTCGGATCTGAGAAAACATGAGGGGATGACCTGTTTCAGGAGCTCAGACAGGTAATCAGGAGCTTGACCATTGAGGCACTTGTATACAAGAGAAAGGACAATGACTTGCCAGGCTACTCCAGAAGCAGTTACTTCCGAAGCAACGCTTACTTCCTTCTCATGCATACAGGCCCAGGAACGTACATGTTTCTGCTCATAGATTCGACTTTTATCAAGACCCTAAGTCAAGGCAAACAAAACTGAACATCTTACTCTACCATAACCATCTCTGCTTAGTCCTGCCTAAGGCACAGCTAGGAAAGGCAATATAGTTTCAGAAATAATAATTTGCCTCCGATTTAAATTTAAGAAACTTTATACAGCCTTGGGGTCTTGACAAAAGTCTACTCATAGACTTGAAAGTTCCTGTTTTCAAGTCCTGCCAGAAGTGCCTCTGCCTGTTTTCCATGCTAGCCAACTTTGCTGCTGGTAATGATAATTTTATGCACTAAATGATCCTTTGATTCATCAGTACCAGCCATAACTCACAGCTACAAAAACTCTGTTTAAGATCAGTCACATTGGAAACAGGCATGTCAAACACATTCAAGTATTACAAGAAGTAAAAGATAATGTAATCTACAAATCTTCCCCTACTCAATATTTATTTTACCGATAACTGAAATATAGACAATACAGCTACTCCAAAGCTGAAAACCAAACTCTGAAAGAATTTCATCTCTTTCCATAACAAATTGCATCTCTTTTCATAACACAATAATAAACAGAAACTTAAGCAACACAAGATCTTATCATAAGATTTTTATTTCTTCAAAAGCAAATAACAGTTAAATTAAATCTGCGTTAGCCAGTCTGAACTGGTCTTAAAAACTATGAGATGGCCATATGCAAATGCATAAGTGTATGAGTTAATGAAGTTGGCAAGTTTCTGGCAGAGAGGGCAATGAACCCTTCTGACACCAAGAATTTATTAGAGTTAAACTATCTTAAAACATCTCACAAAATACGGATGATTTCAAAACAAAGACAAAACTAATTAATGTACACAAGACAAAAATTCAACATGTATTTGGAAGACTGACACACTGAAAGGATTAAAATCCTGTTTCCCTGCAAAGTAAGACATAAGCATATATCTGATTCTGAGTAAAAGACTGACTGACAATGGCATTCATCAAATGCATACTGCAACGTTCATAAGCATGCTAATAACTACATAATGCAAACGGGTTGTCAAGTACAGAGTTCTGCCTTCTCACAAAGCGTTCATCCTTGTTATGACAATGCACTTTGTCTCCGCATGTAAGACATTCCCACGGTCTTCACCAATCAATTCCACAGACCCTGAACTTACTAGGACGGGCGCTGACTCAGGTGCTATCTAATTTGTTCAATAGATCTGTAAACACGTTACACTTGTGCTTAATAGCACTGTGATGGCTAGTGTACATCAAGCACTAACTAGCGTGAGAGTGCATTTATACAACATCATAATGGATAACTTGAAAAAACCTTATAATTTGAAGGTGTAAATATTAATTTCAACTAATGAGCATTTGGACTAAAATTTTGTATCCGACTGTTTTACTTCAAGTTATAATCAAATTATTTAAGACAATGTGTAATGTTGTATTTAGTTTGTCTGACAGACCCTGTAATTTATTTTACTTGGCAAGTCTATACAAAAAATTGCAAGCCTATGGATAGCTGCTGAAATTCAGCTGTCGAGACATGAGGCTCACCTACATAGATTTATGCTTACTTAAATACATCTATGGAAGAGAGAAAAAATAATAAATTTCAGAGACTGCAGCCAGGCCATGTTCTGAGTAGTCTTGGCCTTAAAGAGATCTTAAAATCTGCAAATCAACATGAAATATCCATGTTATAATTACATATTAAATCAAACTGGTATTTCAAACTACAGGAAAATGTACTGGTTAACAAATAAACCTTATTAAAAGGACTTTAAACTGAATATTTAACTTACAACTTTCAGCGTTTGGTCATAAGCCAAATAGGTTCTTCATTTTTCTTGGGGTCATTGAACAACCTGAAAAAAATAGATGGATTTTGTTTTAGAACAATCATTGCACTATGTCTCATCATCAACAAATACTCAGTATATGTCTTTGGTCATACTTCTTATACTGTGTTATCATCATAACACGGTAACTGAAGTAATGTTAATCCCATAGTATGTATAAGGTTTGAGTGAAAAAGTGTTTAGCCATATGGTAAACTTCCATCCATTTGAGCTAACCTTTGTACCAAGCATGTGGTTGCAGTGGCTCCATTATTTCTGTGATACCATTACTTCCCTGAGCACTTTGGGGAATTGGGAGTTGTATTATAAGAA
Organism: Diodora aspera; assembly: GCA_031471655.1. NCBI lineage: Eukaryota > Metazoa > Mollusca > Gastropoda > Lepetellida > Fissurellidae > Diodora > Diodora aspera. The sequence continues at coordinate 1,457 of JAUELE010224140.1, read as the reverse complement.
ACTGTACAATTAATAATATTGGTAAATTAAAACAACATGAATGAATGATCTTGGTTTTTACATGGTTATCAGCAATCTTTCAGCCACATCACCACAGACTCAACAACATCACGTCAGTGTCGGGGCTCCTGTCTCTCCGGGCTAAAAGAGAGATGCCCGGATGGGACTCGAACCACAACCGCCAAGGCTGGTGCACTAATCACTACACCATCCCATGCACCACCCCCCCCCCCATTAAACCAACAATTTTTCTGATAGTGCAGAAGGATAACACATCTGACCGAGCGACATCTGATCTCCCAGTTCAGACAGTAAGGTCAGATATGTTGTAACCATGGATGAACAACCAGTTACAAACATAATATAAACAGCGTATAATGGTTTCATCAGAAAAAACAACCTTTTTATAAATCAGCTATTGTATTAACTATCATGTACTCGTAGGTCTCTGGAATTGTATCTTTTCATCTCCCAGTGAATGTATTTATAAGCGCACTGGATCTTCATTACTTTGCTGCACTGGCTGACTACAGTTTTAATGATTTTAAGTTTTGAAAAAAAATAACTCCCAAAGTAGGTTAGAAAGAAGATGCCACTCTTGTGCAAATGAGATAGCATTTATCATATAGGTTCTTGTATTTCCAACTCACTTCAGCTCATTGCAAATGTTTTTCAATAGCTTTCATTTAAGATAAACCGTGCCCTGGAGATAGGTCTGTAGTACTCTCTACATTCTGACAGAGCCTTCCACTTTCCCTGGCGTGCAAGTCCAGTCACGTCAGTGAACTGTTGTTATAAAACAGAACATAAGTTGATGAACCACTATAGAAATCCACTAGGTAGGCGGATTCTGCACTAGAGATACACCAGAAATCTGTGGGAACGCCAGACTTATACTTACTGTACCTGGACTGTTTATTGATGTGATCAAGGACAGAAAAATTAGCACAATCAAGAAGAGTGTAGTCTTAGCTTACAAGAGTCAAGTAATTTAACAAGGTCACAAACAAGACGTGTAACAGAGTCTAGGCTACTGCAAGTTCAGATCACCATATTTTTCACAAAGTTACATTGTTGTTTTATGTTGCATGGCTAATCTTTCAGTCATAGTGAAGTCTTACCTGGCCAGAGACAAGTATTTTAATAGGGCTACAAACAAGACGGTGTCTTGGGTACAACAAGGTAGGCTCACCACGGTTTTCACCGAGGTGAACTGACTTGAACTGAGTTGTTTTATGTTGAACAGAGAATCTTTCAGCATAATGCAACAGGAAGTGCAAGCTGTACATCAAAGCACAAGGCAGTTCAGTAGGAAAGAGTGAGTGAGTGAGTGATTTGGGGTTTTACGTGGTTTTTGGCAACCTTTCAGCAACATCACCCCAGTGAGTGTGAGTGAAATGGATTTTTACATTGCAGGGGGCAATATTTCAGCCATAGCGCAATGTGATGTGCAAGAG
>JAUELE010224129.1:0-12635 GCA_031471655.1 Diodora aspera | reverse complement strand
TCTTTTGCGATGTTTCTGTCAACAAGCTATTGCAATAGTCCATTCTTGATAGAATCAGAGTGCATACTAATGTAGCCTATGTTAAATAATGTATATGACGACTATAGGGAAGTCTGCCTGTTAACCAGTATAGATTAGCCAATGGTGGTGCGGCAAACATGTTCACTTCAGCTTCTATAGTGAGGCAGTTCGTTAGTGACGTTGCTTTCGGCAATCTTTCAGCTATATAACCAGAATGTCCCGGCTTCATGTTGAGAGAGAGAAGAGAGAACGAGAAGAGAGAGAGAGCGAGAAGAGAGAGAGAAGAGAGAGAGAGGGGGGGGAGAAAGAGAGAGATAGTTGACAGCCGGTATAAGCTGTAAATCCACGATCCTCCACAAGCTCGTCTGATAACGTTTCCTGGCATCTTGTGTAGTATATCTGTTGATTTCATACAACTGCAAGCCATCCAAATGTTTTCGAAGTAAACTTTTGTATTAATATTCAGTTATATATTTTTTTCAGTCTTATACTATATAAGTTATAGTACTTTCATTTCGCATCAAGAGACTACCTCCTTCTACTTTCGATTGTTTCGATTGTAAAACAATTCATAGGGTAGGACCACTACTGTTGCTCCTACTGCTACTTCGGCTACTACTACAACTACTATATTGCTAAACCACCACCACCTGTACTACTACTACTACTACTACTACTACTACTAGTACTGCTACTACTACTACTACTACTACTACTACTACTGCTGCTTCTGCTGCTGCTGCTTCTAGTATAACTTCATTTCCCGTTTCCGAGATATCCCCCACGTACTGTTGCGAGGAATATGACATTAGCGCAATAACAAACCAATCTGCTAATGATCGGTTTTAGACCATCTTAAAAACCATCTTAGAACACATCAAACGATTCATGTTATCCTCGTTAGCTAACAGCACCTTCACGGGCATCCAACAATCTTTAAAATGACATATTTCACAGATATTCGGGGGGGGGGGGGGTTACGATTTAATGAGATGACCCAAACGGCTTCTGCCTAACTTGTGATCTGTAATATTGATACGTCACTTATAGTGATTACATCCGTCAGAAGGGGACATAACTCCGATTGACCAACGGGCTAATGAATATTACAAGTTTTATGTCTCCGTCTCTTAAAAGGCGTTAGTTCGTGAGGCTCAGCGCAACTTTACGTGTCACAGAAGCAATGTTTAAACTGTGAAATGCAATATTATTGGTTCTGTTTGGAATATACATTGTACTTCCTTGAGAAGCTAGACGTTACTGTGCGCTACTGTTTGAAGCCGCTACTGTTTGAATTCTAATTAATTCGCGTCCTCCGGGAAAGGGGTTCAAAATTAAAAGTTGCGGAATGGATACTTTTCATGGAAGTACAGTCCTAAATAAAAGGCTATTGAATATCATTTTTGCTTCCAGATTATAACAGTAAATCTTAGTCCCATTGACATTTGTTTATGATGGTATGACATTTTGTTGGCAAGAATAGTGAAATAACCTCATTTAGACGTTAACCTATTTCATATAATTCACCTATCATAAAACGTGAAATAACTTGAGCTCCCATCTGACAATGATTTTATATCTTCTGAAAGACACGAGCGATCCGAAAGCAAGATGTTGTTTCGTTTTGTTTCAGATGAACGATACTATTAACAAGTGATGCCACACACCTATCTGTTTCAAGTTTTATGCAAATTATATTGCCTGAAACGAGTCACATGTAGAAGAGCAAAAAGACTGTTACCAGACTGAACAGTGTCCGTACAGAACGACCCTCACCTACAAGGCACTGATACCAGACTGAACAGTGTCCGTACAGAACGACTCTACCTACAAGGCACTGATACCAGACTGAACAGTGTCCGTACAGAAAGACTCCACCTACGAGGCACTGATACCAGACTGAACAGTGTCCGTACAGAACGACCCCAACTACAAGGCACTGAACGACATCACACTGAACAAAACCGCATTGAATGATAATTCACTGACCGATACCACACTGAATTGTACCCCACTATAAACGAAACCACACTAAATAATACTATACTGAACGAGATCACACTGAATGCTACTTCACTGAACGAGACCACATTGGATGATACCACTGAACGAGACCACATTGAATGATACCCCACTGAAACGAGATTCTATCCACCTAATCCTCATCGAATGATACACCGCTGAACAAGAACACTGAATGATGGCATATACCTGGTAGAAAAGTTCACATTATCCTTACCAGACTTCTCTTGTAAGCGAAATAATTTACGTCAGGACCCATAAATTGCTCATTACCCAAGCCCATCGTTTTCAGAATTTTACTCTAGCGTAATTCGACTTAACGCATGGCACAGTCTCCTATGATATATGAATATAAAACACAAACGGACTTGTGATGTAATGTTTGTCAGTACATTAATCACAATTAGGATGAATAATAATGCATCTTAAAATGGCCTACAATATGTAATAATCGAGTACAGTTTATAAATATTTATGACTAGTCCAAACCATTCTCGGAAGCACAATGTATGACAAGACCATCCCGGTGTATCCACTATACATGTACTTGTACATTTATAATGTTAGCGAGCACAATCTGTCCACCTATATCAGGTTGAGTTCGCGGTGCAATAAATATTGTGTGTCAAATCTGTTGAAAATCATGTTGAATCGGTTCCTGGTAGCACGCGTAATTCTTTCTTTTATTATGCACTATATATATATATATATACTGACGTCCAATAGAAATCTTACACGACTAAAAAGGTATTCACTTTCCAACTCCCTGTAGAACTGTTCGTCAAACGTATCTGCTGTTATAGTATATCATTTGATTCCGCGATGCTAGAACCGCTCTCTGGAACACATATCTATTACACATAGGTTTGATTCCGCGATGCTACAGTCACGCTCTCTTGAACACATATCTATTACACATAGGTTTGTTTTTCTTCAGGTCGTATTTCAAATTCTTGGATTTGTTTTTTGGCATACAAAAGTATTGGCCTTTCACTAAACATTTTGACTTTCTTGCTGCATTGAACTGACGCATGGTCTCCTTTTAAATTTCTAATATTATAATAATTACAACAGATAACGATTGTATTAAACTAATGTGCAGTTGAATTGATTAAAGCAATTATGAATCACAAAATGAAAATATTATGAAGGAAATCACCAGGTGAAATAAAAGAAAACAGTATGCAAAATTGTTGTCAGTAAAATATATTATTTAAAAAACATATATGTTATCTCGGTGGCGCAGTGATCTGCGGAGGAATACAAGGAATTGTGAGCAAAAAGGGTCGAACCTATGATATGTTTGAGGTTAAAACTACAATTTACAATGGTAACACTCTAAATTTAGGATATACAAGTTTGGTGGTTTTGTTCGATTATAACAATATTAAGGTTTTAAGAACCTAACATATTGGGACTCATTTTAAGAACTTGAAATATAAAACGAAATTATATACTGGAGCGAAATAGAATGTACACATTTTATTATCTCATGTATATTGTTTAATTTCAACTCCCGTGTCTCAGTTGAGGAAATTAAGGAATTATGTTGAGGAATTGTGTATATAAGAATATGTATTTTAAACATAAAATTCTTCAATAATTGGCTCCGGTGATGATACCAATAATCACACTGCTAAAACGGCTTGATCCACTTCATTTAGAAGACAATACAATTTACATCACACCTTGACATATCATAATGCCATATATGTTTATATAATGGACATTATTAAGCACCTAAACATAATAATGTTATGTGTAGTTTTTATATTTATTTTTATATTATGTAATTTATGGATTAACATGATTGAGGGACTTGATATTCCACATGAATCTTAAAAGGTAAATATAGTAAAAGAGGACATCGTTTATCGTGTCGTGTTTGGTATTAAAAATGTAAAATACAACGCCATTTATTCAGTGAGGGTTACGTTTAGCTACTTGCCATGAAGAAAATACCTTGTATATGTTCGCCGCGAAAATTATTTGCACATTCCTGCATTGTAACTTTCCACATACAGGGCTATTTCATGACGTAGGTTTTCGCATAGGGGGCGGGGGTTTATTTTAAAATTGTGGCTATTATTTGTGGCTATATATGTTACAGCAATCGAATAATCTATGACATTTAAACAATTATGATAGACATTTTAATCATCTGTCATGCTAATTCTTCTTTCGTTGTATGATAAGTGTCACCCCTATATGGCGTTCTATATTGTTATGACAATAATATCCCTGATCTTTGCACCTGTATAATCGAATTGTACCTGATATTGTCATCTTTGATTTACTAACTCGTTTGGTGCATCTAAGAAACTTTTGTCTGTATTTCATCACTTCCCTGCGTGCTTATAGTGCCCTATTACATGTATATGGTAACAATAATAATTAGCATGAGTATATTTAAAAGTATTACACACATATTACTTCACTATGCGGTGTAATAGCCGACAATATTAATTTTGGTGCCTAGGATGTGTAAACAGGAATTTAATATTATCAAACAAATATGAAAATTAATTGTCTTTACAATAATCAGATACATACCTGAACATATCTGACATAAATAATTATATAATGACAAACAATGACATTAGACGTACTTGGAAATTTATACGGACATACATAAATATCTATAAGATTGTTTGCAAATAAAATGACAATGACCATTTTAGCTTGAATATAATTATATACATTTTGTTTTAAATTCGTACATCGTTAAAATGTTAATCATTTATTATGTATGCAACCTCCTCGTATTGTATTTTGTGATATCATTTATATTAACTGAATTCTTTTATAACTGTCGTCTTGAAGAAAGTAAAATCAAATTCAGTTTATAATGTTAAACTGTTTACGACGGACACTGTTTAAGATGTCTAGAAGTATAAAATAAGTATTTTTAGTTGAAATATTTACAGCGGATTGCGGCATATCTATAAGTCACATGTAGTGTAAGTTGTTACATTTACGCTGGACATTTCGATTCCATTTTGATTGTCATTTTATGCAAATAAGCTCTGTTTATCTGGTCGACCGTCTGTAAGTCACGCAACAAAGGCGCTGTAACAGTGACCAGGATGTAACAAAACTCCCACTCTATTTATCTTAATCTCTACAAATATGTTTTATTCTCCCAAATTATTCATCCATCCGGCCAATAGTTCTTAGACAGTAAACTTTGATTGAGATGGAAATTGAAGAGCTATAGTGTATGGTAACAAGTCAATTTGATTCCAGCATGCCCCTCACATTAGCATAAACCGACTCAATAAAACGGGCATTCCCTACAATAGGGTGGTTAGCCACCTGACAGGCTGATTTAGGGGCTAGCTTGTATGTCCTTTAAAAGGCTTGTATTTATGTCTGCCGGAAAATAACCTTGCTCCATAACAATGGCACGCGGGTTCGCTGCTTCTACCGTGTTACAAGCCAAAGTAAAGCCAGGTTATAAACTTAGTACTAGTCGAACTGACAATAGATCTCTCAGCATCGGTAGCGGCGGGCTAGTTTATGTACTTTTAGTATTTCCATTGCTTTTATAAGGTGTTGATACCTGTCCCAGATTTAATATTTTCACATCCCAGTGTTACAAGACATAAAATATATATTTGCGACTGTAAAGCCCGACCACCTTGGAAGACTCTGATATAGAAGATTCTACAGAAGTCTGTGAGTAGACTTCACCAATTCACGTAATACCTTTTACACAGGTGTAATTGGCAACCAGTGCATATTTATTGCATTGGGTCAAGATGGTTGCTGGTACGAAACTTATATCATTGCGAACCGTCCATAAACCACTTTAATCTCTCGGGTCTTTGAACTGAGGTTATATTACGTGTGTGTTTAGCGTTATCCCTTTTTGCACATATCTTTTGTTCCCGTTTAAATATACTTCAGATAATATCGTTTATAGTCATGTCACCACTTTTCAATAGGACAGATACATCAAAATGCTAGATATCGTTTTATCTCTTCCACGTAATTTTGGATAATGCTGTGGTAGTGTATTTTATAAGGATAGGCGAGGTGTATTCGTTTCAGTTCTAAAATAGTAAAATTATGTTGCTGTTCTTGCTAATAAATTGTTTATTTGTACAACAACTTAAGTTTTAGAAGAATAAGTGTTGTTTACGGCAGGAGTCAATTAAATCTTGTCGTAGTCACTTTATTTCACCATAATTCTTTCGGCATATATTTTGTAATACATTAATCTTCATCACGCTTTATGTCAGTCAGTTGTTACTTATGATTTAAATGATGGTGATGATGACAATGATGGTGGTAATGACGATGACGTTTTTGTTGATGCCGATTATGAGGATGACGATGATGATGTTGTGGTGGTGATGATGATGACGACAACGACGACGTTGCTGCTGCTGATGATTTTGATGAACCTGGTTATGATTTTGTTGATTGTCACGATATTAATCACAGTGAGAACGACAACAGCGACCGGCGTTAGTTAAAAGTTAGCTTATTTAACGTCGCTTTTTGCCTCCCGGAGGGACGCTTTATCGGCGACGAATCGACCGGCGAAATGTCAATCTGTAACAAATATCTCTAATTTCATTGCATACATAACACATCCAATCATTTGCCACAGTCAAATGTACTGTACCTTCTCAACTTCACTCACTAGTCTGCAACAGTACTCCTACAGTACTTCCATGTAAAACTGGTCCTGCACATAACGCTCTCTTATGTTTGGCGTTGGGTAACGAGATTACCGGGTAACATGAGACTTGGATTCTAAACTGTGTTTATGTAGCCATCAGCACGCATAGAGTCACTCGTTCTGTCTTTATACATCGCGGCATCGAAAGCGCTTGAAGCCGTTCATTGTTTATTTTTCTCTCTGTAAAATCGATAACATCATTTAAAACAAATACGTTAATTACTGTTAATATGCCTTTCTGTAATGTTTGAATTCTGACTTTGTGCGACTGCGAAGACGTTGCTTTGATCTCTCGTTATCAGTCATTGGTTGAACTAAAAGCCATGGTGTTGGTTTCGCCGGTTCAGTTACATATAAAAGGTCTTTTTGTCGGTTGAGTTGCACTGAACTGGCATTCCCCGTGAGCCCAAGTGCGTGCTGTGGCCATGTAAGTTAAGTGCGCATGAGCGCGAAGACAGGTAACCAGTCACGCTTTAGCGTCCACACGGCTAGCCAGTGACACGCTGATTTTTATGGTTTTCATTACTGTTTAAGGTTTGAAACATTATATGACCTCGAACCGCAATTAATGTTCTTTCTTTGGATATCATTAAATTGCCTCAAATCTCCTGCTCCCTGGCAAACCATCCAGCAATACTACATGCCAAGGCACAGTATATAGGCTGTACGCCTTTACAAATCACGATAATCATAATTCAAATGTACACTGATTGTCTCAAGTTTTGGCATCAGAAGTGTAAGGTATATCCATTTAAACAATGATAACACTTCAAGTAAGCAGTTTTCATCTAGTCAAACAATTCGACCAGGAACTGTTAAGCAATTAATTTAAAATAAAATCATAAGATTTCGTCTCGCAAACAAATTCAATTTCATAAGAAAATTGAAATCTTTGAATATTATAGATCCTGAACTTCCACATCTAGAGGACCTATGACAAAGAGGGATAACTGTAGTCGGAGATAATTATAATTGAGTCAGTCTGTCCAGGAATTGTCTGGACTGAAAATATGAGAGAAAATAGGGATGAGTAATTCATGCCATCCACATCTATATACTCATCCACATCTATGTACTCATCCACATCTATATACTCATCCACATCTATATACCCATCCACATCTATATACTCATTCACATCTATATACCCATCCACATCTATATACCCATCCACATGCATTTAGTTCGTGACTATAGATCACACTGTAGACAGAGACAACTCGTAGCACACGAACTCTCGTCTTAGTTCCTGATGGCCTTCCCCGCTCGGAACTACAAGGAGAGGAATTGTATGTGTAGAGGAGTAATAATAATAATATAATAATAGTGTTCTTGTATCGTGCATTATTCCATGCTCAAAGCGCACAGTTATTAAAATAAAGAAAAAGGGAGTTCCAGAAGGTCTCTAGAAACAAGTGAGTTTTGAGTTTACATTTACAGGCGGTGTATGATAATACGTAATACGTTTTATAGCTCTACCTTCTCATATATTCAAGACTAAAGGAGTGTAGTATATGATATTGTTTAAGATAAACCGTTTCCTTTCAATAAGGTTCCTGCAGAGAAAACCTCTCTCTTGGCTTAGTATAATTTATAACTGAAACGCCTATCTCCTTTTTAAAACGATATGATTACATTCAAATCGTTGATGTGAATGTTGCACTCTGTTCGTGTCAAATAGCTAGCCAGTTCCATTATTTTGAACTGAAGTGGAAATTAATGGGTTATCAGACCACTTGATGGATACACAATACGTGTAACTGCATATGCATATCATGAGTTATTCTGCACTGAATACACGTCAAATTGTCTCATGTTGTCATAAGTTAATATGTATAAACCATTGTTACCTAATTGACACGAATGAGCGCGTGCGTGGGCGCACACAACTGGTCACTGAACTGACACACGACTGTTACCTTGGGTTATGTTTAGAATTGACTTTTGTCAAGATCCTGAGTTAAGGCCCAGAAAAGTGAACATCTTGTCATTACACATCTAACAGTCATCTGGGCTTGGGTCAGCCTGAGGCACAGCCATGAGAGTCAATATAGTCAGTGAATAATGACATACCTCTGATGTTACAGAGATTCGTAAATACCGAGGGAATCAAAATCGTCATTGAAATGAAAGTACAAAATATCTCTTCATAGCTTACTATGCCCTATGCGAAAGTTCTTCTGATTAAAAATTGATGGACAAAATTTATTCACGTTCTAATGACGGACTTAGCTTTACTCCGTGTACTAGTTTACTCTATATGCTGCTCTCTGCTAGGCCTGCCTAAGGCACAGCCAAAAGAGGACGTTAATTCATAGTGGAGCAACATGTGATGCCCTCCCTCTCTCTCTCTCTCTCTCTCTCTCTCACCTAAGAGTCTTGACAGAAGCCACGTTACACTTGAGACAAATGTTGTTTGAAACAACGACGTTCAGGATGGCCCCACTTCTCTTAAATTATGCACTTAATATTCCACAAAAAATCCAACCATACAAACGGCTCTGTTGAAAGTATTCTCTCCTGTCTTTCAGGCGGATGTTTCCACCGTACAAAGTAAAGGTGTCAGGCTTAGACAAGAAGGCGAAGTATATCCTTCTCATGGACGTAGTTGCCGTTGACGACTGCCGCTACAAGTTCCACAACAGCAAGTGGATGGTTGCTGGTAAAGCCGACCCGGAAATGCCAAAGAGGATGTACATCCACCCCGACTCCCCCAGCACTGGGGAACAGTGGATGCAGAAAGTTGTCTCCTTCCACAAGCTCAAACTCACAAACAACATCTCCGACAAACACGGATTTGTGAGTATTGAATATGATGAAATTTTTCTGTATATTTTATGTATGTCTACATGAACTTAGACTAAAATATAGTCTCTGAAGTAAAATTAATATTTCCATTTTTTATGAAATTAAAATAATATATATTTGTAATAAAATAAATAAGACGTCAGAGAGTGTGCTCACTTCAGAAGCTGCAGCTATCTAGACTGGGAAAATATCTAGACTGTGTGCTTGTGTATATTATAATAAAACTTCAGGGTGTGGAGGACTGACTTGCATGACGTGTATAATTACCGCCGTTATATATAAATACATGTATGTATATGTTACAAATGGTGATTTCTCATCTGAAGTTTAAAACATAATTTCTTTAAATAAATAAATAAATAAATACAATTGCAAATTTGTGAGACCTTCTATTAATTTCAACATCAATAACTGGTGGTAGTTTAAACTCGGTATAACAGAGAGTAAAGGTTGACAACAATCTATAAATATCTTTATTTAACTCCCAAGAACTAGCTTTCAGAGTAATAGCAACTCCTGCAACTAAATAGAAAGCTCTGTTGAATGAAATATATTCAATGTTAACAGAGAAATAAGTTGATATCTTTGAGTATTATGAAAACTTGTGATGTAATAACTGGAAGAAAGTATACTGACGTCCGAAAGAAACGATACCAAGGTTTTTAGAGACCACTGAATAAGTTCACACATACGTTGGATATGCAAAATATATCCCTTCAAAATTAGCATGTTTTATCAATGACACGATGTCAATCAAATTACACTCATTGAAATCCAAGCATCCTTTTGATCCACTATGACATCAAGGTGTAAAGGAAAACAATTGAAATCAGTTGGTATCGGGTTTTTTTGCACGTCAGTATAGTTAATCAAAAAATTAAAAATGAACAAAATGTAAACAATTTTAAATTAAATATGTGTTTACGTTTCTGGTTTGAGGAGAGAGGAAATGAGGAATTAAAATCAGATTTTGCGTCGCAGTAGTCAATATTTGAGCCATAACGTTACGAACTGAAACAAGGCTTCAAGAGAAACAACAAATTTATGGCCCAAGGACTATGTCTGGTGGACATACATGTGTGCGGGCTGATGAGGTAACAATAAAACGTGACGTAAGTGAAATTGGCCTATTCTATAACTTAACAATAAAGAATATTTTGTTGGAGAGACCATCAACCCTTCCATGATTCGTGGCCTGGAAGGAGAAGGTGGTAGAGAGTATTTCTCCTCTACTAATACATTTCCTTTACCAGCTGAGTTAATCATTTATCAAGAACCTATGCAAGGTTGTCTATAAGTCATCTTTTGAGCTACAAAAGGCCTGTCCTAGGCCCCACTGTTTTGAGATACGTAGTGAGGATTATAAGTTGGCCAGTAACTGCATTGCGATTTTTTTAAATACAAGATAGGTCTATGTATTAGCAATGCTCAAAGTTGCTGTGTTGTAAATTTGATAATTTGAACTAAACAACCCTCATTATCTTAGCAGGTCGGGCGCTTAGGACAATTTTACTCTCAAGGGTGGAAGTGCTTAAATATATGTAAACGTAGAGTGAGAGAAATCACTATTCCTCCAGGAATACAGCTGCTTTCCTAGACTTGACTGAATCGACCCCAAGCCCTGGGCTTCATCTTTTATGCTCTAACCTAAAGCTTTTGACAGAATTTTTATATCTGCAGTACTTACCTTCCATACTTCAGACACATCAAAACATGGTTCAACTTGGACAGCAATGATTTAAATATTTGGTTAAAATCTATTACAAATAATTATATAATGAGTACTCATTTCTTTGCCTATCGATGACGACCGGCATGTACGATGTGAAATTATGAGGAAATGGTTAATCGAATTTCTAGCACTCAATTCTCTTTGAGTTGTGCAAACAGGTTGATGAAACTGCGCCCAAATATTCCATGTAGGGTTGTGAAGACGTGATGAATAAAAATGCCAAGTCGTCTTCCCTTTTCGGAACAGAGAACATGTAAATTATTCACACATATACGACATCTCTCATTGATTTACTTAGTATTAAAGAGTAGGCGGGCGTGTAGGTCTATTCAAAGTTTGTACGCGGGTGATGAAGCGATCTGATAACGTCATTTCCAATGTAAGCAAAGTATTTAGCAGTGCATGATGCTTGGAAAGATGTTTTTAAATCTTGTATTGTTTAGATTTAATCTTTGATGCATTGGTCATACACTTGTCGTCACGTGAAAGAATGGCTGATCACCATGCTTGATGCAAAGAATTGAAACCTAGCCTAAAATATAGTCTATGAAAGGTTTAATAATTTTATTATATTTTAGTTTTGTGTGTTCCATTAAGGGGTTATCTTCTACAGTGGGCAGTTGTGGAATCAATCTTGACAAATTTCGAGCTTCTCATGTCGAGGAAACATCTCATGTGCCTATCGAAACAAGACCGGTTTCAGTCCAGCGCAAAGCGAAAATAAAAAGAAGCTGGTTTGAAAACTATTTTAAAGAAAGATAACTCCGAATTGTTGTTGCGTTGCGCCTTCGCTTTGTAATATTCGGGAAAAGCCATGTTATGAAATAAATTTTATGCTCAAAACAATTAATGACCTAACCGATAACCACATTTATGTTATAAATGACCATTCAGACACATTAACTAAAATTAAAATTCACCACGAATTCGCTTGGTAACACTCGGCTTAATCCGTAAAGGCCTTTATGAATTCGGACGCTACCCATTCCGGTTGTCATTCTGCCGCCTGTGAAGTTTTCTATCATGACGCCTGACCAGACACATATGAGTCCTCCACCCGGTCACGGAAAGAGACGATTAGATACGGATGGTGTGGAATAGTAGCTAGCTTGACTTGCTTTGGTAGACTGGCTAAAGGCTTTTAACGTAAAAATAACAAAACTCTACAGTCATGGAGCAGGGCTAGATGAATCCCGGTGCTTGAAAAACAACAACATATATTTTTTTTTTAAATTGAAGTTTTTAGTTGGTCCTAGCCACGTGATAAATATGATTGATAATATATACTGCCGGGCAAAAGAAACGATGCCAAATGAGTTCAGTTATTTTCCTTTACGTATTTCTGTCATAGCTGATCAAAAG
>JAUELE010224117.1:0-21547 GCA_031471655.1 Diodora aspera | reverse complement strand
CACTTCCTAATCTTGGCGGGATATCTCTCGCATATCCAACGCAATTGTGAATTTGTTCAGTAGTCCCTCAAATCTTGGTATCATTTCTTTTGCCCGGCAGTATATATTTTGAGCGGGGAAGATGTGTGTGTGTATGTGGGGAGGGGGGGGATTAATGGTATGGGGTGCATTCTACATTGTCCATGGCAGAATCATAGGTCAGTAGGCTACTTACTATATGGACAATAATTGCATCATTCCCGACGTGTTGGGCAATGTTTAGTCTCTCAAGATGACAATGCTCATGAACATTGTGCCAAGATTGTGGCTCAATTCCTCCAACAGCACAACGATCTTGTAATGGTGGGCCAGCACTCAATCCTGACTTTGCCTCGACTCAACATATCTAGGACGTAATTGGCTAACGTGTATATCAACATGAAAATCCACGCATTATTTTCATAGAACTCGATGTCGCTCTCACTGATGAGGGGAACGGAATGAGTCAAGCTGACGTTGATCAGAAGCATATTTTAAAGAATTTGTACATGTCTGGCGGGCAGAGGAGGCTTTCTCGATACTAGTCACATGTTGGATGCAACATGCAAGTTTCTGATTTGACCAGCGTTCTTTAAAGGGACACAATCGAAGTTGAATCTCAAACACCATATATCAGTTCAAATTGCTCTTTTTATAACCAAAAAAAACACTTTCGCAAATATAACGATGGCATTGTCGCATGACACTACACTTTATCAAACACAAATCATACTGACCATTTTTGGCTGCAGAAACGAGCATACATTTGATGACGTCACCACCTTAGTGCTGGGCTACTACTCGCATTCGCTATGTTCTTCAACGTAGCGAATGCGTAGTTTTTGTGCCGGAAACCAGGTTGTGACGTCATCAGAATTTGCGTGTCGATGCGAGATCTATTTATAGCCCTAGTCATCCTGGGGAATTCCTTTTGTTTATCGTCTAAATCTGCGTGAAAAAAATAGGGGAAAATGTACAAAAACAAATAGCAAAAAGACATGTTTTCACGCGATGCAACTTTGATTATGTCCCTTTAATGACCTCGTGCCACTACCACCACCAAATCACACCAAACATTAGGCAGACAGACAGACAAGACAGACAATTGTTGTTTCGGTCTCGCTTCTATACATACATTAAAAAACCTATATACAATAGATAATTATGTACAGAACCATTCTGAAAAGAATTATGGGAGACCATACATATAAAATAACATTTGGTGTAAAGTAGCAATTAATAGGTTAAGAGTATAAAAACCTTTTCCTTCGGTTAAGTATAAAATGGCAGATTTTGGCAGTAGCAAATATTATTTCATTATTACTAAACATAAAACATAACTTATCATAGAGCCTAGTACACAGTCCAGCTGTAATTTAAGCAAGTCTAAAATATGCTATTCCAATTAATTGAAACTATTTGTAAGAAAGTGAAAATTGAGAATTCTTGTACAAAATAACTGAAAAATTGTATATTTCATACACTATTTTAACCTACCTGTGGGCAAATTGCATTCGTTGTCATGACGATGAATGTAGGAACAAAAGTAACAATTGATAAAATGCCTTGATCATAAAAGATTCCTAATAGAGTAGACTGAGTGTTGATGAAAACAGTTTCATAGCCAGTTTAACTCAATTGTTTTGACAATAATTGATTGACGAGTGTACAGCTGTAGAGAAACCAGAGGGCTGGCAACGAAATCAAAGCATACTAATATCTCTGAGTTAATTAACAAATTAATTAGGCAAGCTCGGATCCAGCCCTAGGTGAATTATTAAATTAAAATTAATACCTGGCTATAACAATGTCCAAAATTAATATTAAACAGTGCTATACTACAATGTCCAAGTGGTATACAATGCTTGAATATTGTTTCATAAAAGTGTTACTGTTTTCCTGTTACTTTTTCACGTTTCTTTTTTACCCCCGTTATTTATTTTCCGAGCACCAGTGATGATACCTCTGGGATTACTGTGCTAGGACGATGATGATGATGATGATGACGATGATATTCGTATACTTTATTGTGTATTAAATTAAAAGCTCCGTGAAGGAGAGTTTAAAGAATCATGCCTTATGTTGAGGTTTGACAGTTGTCTTCATGTGTACAGTGACACATCCTGTTTATCGTGCAGCTCCACGGCTAATTGTTCCGTGAAGCAATAAAATTCAATCGTAGCAGATTCACCATCAATTACTCCAGCGCGATGAATTATCAGCTGTACACTCCTCGTCCACAACTCAAGCAGCAAGTCCACCGCACCATGTTTTATTGCTTCTATGGCATTGCTAATTACTCTGAAATTATTGGGTCTGGCTAAGACTGTTGATTGTCACGAGAAACTCTATTTTGAACATGTCTTCGTGTAGTCGCAGATACATTTTGTTGCTAAAATAATGTCGTATTAGCTATCCATTAAGCAGATCTTCCGTGAAATGTTGCGACCAAATTACAACCATACGTTTTTCTACCACTCTAAATAAATTGTCGGATCTGGGGATCACAAATTATCTCAGATCACGAAATTCTAGGTAAGCCATGATAAACTAAAGATATCAAAATGGCGCGGCAGGTGTTGGAGGTGTTGGAGGTGATCAAGAAAAATATCGGCGGAAAGCAGATAATTTCATGTCAGATATACATGGATGAAGATAATGTTTATCAAACTTTAGGCGAGATCTGTACAGAATTCCCCTATACCCTCGTACACGTGTTTCTGCTGTTTTAATGTTATGTTCGTTTGTAAAAAATATTGTTATTATTAAGTTGATCATTCGTTAAATTCTCAAATGCAAACAATACTGGATACTACCAAATAAAGTTCTGGTTTGTAACATAAAATGTTTGCAATTTTGATATGGATATGGTAGAAAATAGTAACTAATTGATTGATGTAAATCTAGAATTTGTTGTCTAAAGAAGAAATTCTAACGTGCACGTTTGAACCTGTAGTTTTTCTTCCTTGGGTAAATTGTTATTTTTTTTCTATGACAATTTTCTTGAAT
This sequence comes from Diodora aspera, assembly GCA_031471655.1. Taxonomy (NCBI): domain Eukaryota; kingdom Metazoa; phylum Mollusca; class Gastropoda; order Lepetellida; family Fissurellidae; genus Diodora; species Diodora aspera. The sequence continues at coordinate 18,520 of JAUELE010224117.1, read as the reverse complement.
TCTCATCCTGATGACATACATGCTACTATCAGCGAATTATTATCGTAAAAGAAAACAAGTTTCTCTTGCAATATTCCTCCTCCTGTCTGATTTCGTCTTAGTATGCATTAAGAGCAACCATCTGATTTTTATGGAAGGGAGTGACTGTAAGATTTTTCTTCTGAAAACTATTTCTTTTATCTCATGACATGAGACAATCAATTTTTTCTTAGATAATTACCGACAAACTATTCATTTGAACAATGTTTTTCATTCATGGGTACGTTTGATTTTTTCAATGTAATTACAGGAATATAAAATGTGGTTAAAAGGGAGAGATGAAGTTTAACTGGATACATTTCCTAATTATAAGTTGCCAACAAAAAATATATCTACATGTATCTCCATAATCGTTTTATTTTCTTTTTCTCTTGACTCATGCAATCTATTTATCTTCTCCAAACCTGTCTGCAAACTATTTCTTTTCAAGATCTTCCAGCCTTCCCCATACATATCAAATTGTTGCTCCCTTATAATGAATCATAATGTCAAATCAATAGACTTAATAGAACACAACCTAGTGTGACAACTATTTAACTCATTTATTGCATGAACTTAATTTAGTTTTTAAGTTGCTAAACTACCACTAATACGTAAAACAGTTTACATGTTCCAAAATCATATCCATCTAACTTACTTTATTATTTTAGTTTCAACAACAATAATCATTACTAACATTATCCATTTATTTCATATTTTCCGGATGATGTGGAATATGCCGAGGTTGTAACGGAATTCTCCTGCGTTGTGAAGCGATCCGTCTATCATAAATCAAAGTGACTCCTGGCTTCTTGCTTGTAACAGATAATGCATGCACCGTTTTCGTTTTCCCAACATCATAATCGCCAGATCCGCTGTGTACCGCACATTGTAAGATACAACTGAAAATTGACCAAGAAATGTAGCGGATACATTACCCATGGTCTATTGAGTTGTGAACTCCTGGAGATCTTGCCAGTTTACAAACTAATTGAATTTGACAAGCAAGGGTATGCTACGCACGACTATGAAACTTGAACAGAAGCCACTCAGTCCAAAGCTCGATTTTACCATACATACACGCATAAGTTACAAGGATGTAACAAGCACATTGACCGGCACGTTTTCCGTCGCATATTCTGTGAGAACAGGAATGAGAGAATACCGTCACGGGGAATTATCTTTTACCAATTTCATCGTTTGAATAGAATTGCATCCCACTGCGTGGTGTGTAACTAGTTGGAGAGAACTACTTTGTTAACTCGATGAGTCAAACATAAATGTTGAAGTATACATAATGAAACTGTTGTATTTACACAAACTTGTAGAAAAGAAAATATTATGAGCCGTGCAATATAAATTTTGTTTTTTTCTCAAATCCATGAATGGTTATAATCTGTTACAAGTATTATCGAAAAGTCGAATACATGTATGACTCTTTTGCACTACTGACTCGATGGAAATGAAGAAATGCAAGAGAAGTAAACACGAAGAAAGTGAAATAAATAAATAGAATAATTAATCATATCAAAAATAGGTTTTCTTAATGAAAGTGCAGCGTGACAGTTGTATGTAGACTTAATTTTACGGGCAAATGTATTTCTCTTACTGCGTGTTTATAACATGTCAAACGGGTCGAGATGCCCGATAAGTGCCTATAGAGATTTGCTGTGGTTGGCACCGGCTAGCAGAACGAGAGGCGTGGCGTTTCATTGGAGGCGGGGTATCCCTCAATTAATGAACATGGCGAGTCGCTTTATCCTGATTGGTCCAAAGGTCAATGACGTCATGGCATGAGCCTGATAAGATTTGCCGCCACGGATATCGCTTACATGTGAACCCCAGTGCACATATTCAGCGGAATCTTCATTCAGAGACTTAACTGTCTGCGTGACATCTCTTGCACAGAACAGAAGCCTTCCTTTGTACCGAGTGATTTCCAGTCTTGGATATTTTCCAGGCGCTGTCAGAAGCGTGAATATTTTATACATTACTTTTCCTCGGCGGAGAGTCAGGCTTTCAGAATGAGTCTGAGTGTGGGTGCTTACTCACAGGGATACCCACATCCCGGGCCCCTTGGACATGAGTTCTATCAGTATCCCCAAGTCCGGTACCCCGACCCTCACCCCGACACGGGATACTTTCAGAACTGGATGCTTGGCGCCCAAGACATGCAGGTATCCCCCGACCCCTATAGTATGGGTGTCGGTTCCTCGCCCATTGATCCAGCCACCCATGTCGTCTACTACGAAAACGGGGTGAGGTGTGTGAAGAGACGCATAACAGCCAACAAAAAGGAGAGGCGACGAACACAGAGTATTAACAACGCTTTTGCCTCTTTACGGGGATGTATTCCAAATGTTCCGTCGGACACTAAACTATCCAAGATTAAAACGCTCCGACTTGCCACGAGCTATATTTCATATCTCATGGATGTGCTTGCTAAAGACGACCCAAAACTCGCAGAGGCTGGTTTCAAAGCTGAACTCACGAAAAAGACGGACAAACAGAAAGTAGAAGAAGAAAGAAAGAGAAAGGAAGCTTCAATAGTAGGTATATTTACGATTTACAAAAACTTCATTTCCCACCGGGTGTTATCTAGTTTCATCTGACCTGGTCAGTTACTAATTTATGTCAACGTTTTATGGGTTACAATATTTTGTTTATATTTTATAGGTTGCAATATATTTAAAACAGTTCAGTTTCAAGATAAATATAAACATGTTTAGAAGATTTTAAAAGGTTGTTTATTTTTGCTTAACGTTAAGACGTTAAGTTTTATGGCAGAAAAATAAATACCTTCAATATCTCTGTGGACTGACGTGGGTTTATTTTGAAGCGAAATGTTACATTATTGTGCTTTCGGGCATTATTCATCTTCAAAGCCTACGTTATCTACCTTTCTTGGGAAATAACTGTAAATGTCAAAAGTTAGAGATATGTTTGTCTCGAGTTCTTCTCCTTGGATTTACTACAGTTTAATGACGTACTCAACCTCTCGAAGGGACGCCCATCGTTCTTCACGGCTAGTTTTAAAAGGGGAGACATAAGGGAGATTCGGGGTTATCGGGAAACAATTAAATCAGCCGGTAAAACAAAGATTTGACCTCTTGTGCTCTAAACATTGTCTCCAATCTTTGTCTATACGGTTTTCTACCGTTTCGCGGGCTATGTTTGGTTTACACAAAAAAGGAATGAAGATAAACAGCTTCGGTTTAGATTGTAAAGAGTTGTATCCACACAACCAATGTTATGGACATTTACATAACTGACTTTTTCACGAGGATTATTTTATACCTAGCCCTTATACAGTGTATATCAGTAAACTATTCCGAAATCAAACAGTTATTATTTAAATCAGTTTGTCCCAAACTTTAAAAAACATTTTGCTTTTCCTTTCTTTTTTTGTTTTTTTTTGTTTTATTATATTTATTTAATTTTTTGTTTAATTTAATTTTTATATAATTATTTTATGGGGTTGGGGTTGGGATGGGGCTAAAGATATAAATTCAACAATTGTAATGCATATAGATGATATTGTCTCTTGAAAAAGACTTGCCAGATAATGTATAAATAACTTCGCAATGTCAGTGCAATACATTTAAAGATTAAGCGCGAATACTGTACGGTTTTTTTCTGAAAGATATTCTCTGTCTTGTAATAAATATCCCGTTTAAATTGATGCATGGAGAGCGTGTGCGTAAAATTGATGCTTATGAGCTTTTGAAATTGAAGTTTTGAAATGTGGAAGCCGGGAGGTACCCCATGGCGTGAAATGATTTGCTACATTTTCGACACTGTATCTTGTTCTACGCCCCGCGGTGTAAAACGAAACCAAATATGTTTTGAGACAAAAAATAGCCGCTTCCGAATTTCACCACTTCTAACTGTTGTTTATTCTTTGCGATAATGACTTCTGTAACTCGCACATCATATTTTATTGATATGAAACATGAATTATATAAAGATATTACATATTCGTGTGACATATCTCAAGTTAGTCCGACGATAACGATAACGTACCTCAAAGAATTGATGTATGATGTCATGGCTACATAGCTTGACGTAAGCTGTTATACACCAAGTACTGTTGTGTACAACAGACATTAATTTGAAGGTGTAAATCTTGTTGGAGTTATTTCTAAACTATCACCTTATGCATTATGTCTTATTTATATATTATTAATTTATCAAAACATGCGTGTGTTAATATAATATATGTTTGCAAAGTAAAAGCACGTTGAGACAAACATATTGCAGGCATTCATCATAATATAAAACCCTAGGACTTTCTAGACGATAAATTCAAAACACACAAATGTATAAACAACAAATATAAATATATATATATATATATACATTTATGTACAGATTTGTATACATTTATATTTATATACATTTATATTGCATCGAGAGATATCAACCAGTAGGTCAGTCTTTTTTTCTTTTTGTCTTTTCTTATATTTTATCTGGAAATATTACCACATGTATTATATTACTATTAAACATTTATAAATGGTCAGAATACTGTCATTTGAAATAAACCCATTCTTACTAATTAATAACTCTAGCTACTAGAGTTCTAATTGCTTATTAATTATTCTGTTTAAAATGTATCAGTAATAACACTTCTTACGGTTCATTTTTGTAAAAAATATTTAAACGTATAATTATGAAAGAAATTTAAACAAATGTTGGTAGTCTAAGGCAGTTAAGGCGTAAGTAGCATAATTTAAATTAACAACTTTAGAATGGAAATGAAGATTTGGCGATAATGTTTTTCTTCCGTCATAAACTATAACATCTCCTACATGTGTACTACGTGGGTATGAACAGATGGGCACTTTATGTAACCTGTTTAGTTACGAAACGAAAACTGCAGTCGCAGTTAAATGATAAGGAGCACAGCGGGGGGCTAACCAGATGAAAAAGCAGAGCCACGCTATCGTTGTCAAATTATTCTCACAGGAGAGCAAATTTTCGCACCATACTGGCAATGGCGCTGGTCCGCTTCTCTAGTTTCTTTGTGTTTATCGAACGATCATCAGCATAATTAGCAGAACAAATAAACTGCTGGGTTTCACTTTAATCGACTACTGTTCCCCAGGGCTACAGCTTTTAGTCAAGTCCAAATCCCAATGCTGAACTCATGATAAGAGATAAATCTATTTCTAACCGCCTGGCTGAAGCTCGGATTTTCTTATTAGTTCACATGTAGAGAAATGCATTGTATCTTGTTAGACATGAAATTAATTATACAAGTGTAAATAAATACACTTTCACTACACGTATAAACTGCCACTTGATTTGTAACATCTTGAAGCAACTGATCGTTAAATTTCAGAAAGGGTCAGTATGGTTTCGCTTTGTGTATTTGTATTGAAATGTTCAGAAAATGAGTTTCATGTTGAGCAAGATCCGTTCAAAAACAGTTAACCCATTTACTTCTTGGTTCACATACGTTTGCTCTCTGAACGAAATCATTCTGTGTAACTGAGCGGAGAAACTACTAAATATTTAGCTATTGAGAATAGACGCTTTCTCGTTACTATGACTCGCATCTGAGACAACAGGGCATCGAGATTTAGTTATATTCAAAGCAGAATATTTAGTGCATCTATTTAAGAGAGTTGGTCAATGTTGGTGTCTTTACAGAAAAATTGTGAAGTGCAATTTTAACAATAAATTGAATGTAAAAGAGGAATTTATAACATGATATGCCTAAAGCTGTCAAAGCAAGCAGCCTTGAGTTTGACATGACAAATACCATACACACATTGCCATACAGCTTTGACATAGTCCAGATTTCGTGTCCTCTAACACGGCGCTTGTAAGACACATATCGGTATTGAAAGTAAGCGGCGGAATTCTTTTAAAATTCTTTCAAATTAGGACAATGTTGAAGACATAAATATTTTACCTTTTTTGATGGAGTATGAATAAACATATGATATCTACTTTCCTCAGCATTTAAGTGCTACATATGCACGTGTTCATCCTTGCGCAGTTTAAAGGGATGCATGTGTTAGTATTTTAGTTTAGGTGTCGTCTCATAGATATAAGGGTTCTTTAGGTCGTGTATTTTTTTGTCTTTCGATTCGCGTTTATAATGTTATTTGTAGTCATTCAGTTGTATTTTCTATCACCGCGTTTTGAATTGATTTAAATGCGCTGTGTAGAAGTTACTCTTGGTGTGAGGAAAAAAAGATCAACAATTGAAGTTTAAATATCATCAGTACAAAATTCCAATTCTTTCTTCTAAAGGAAACCTTTATTCTCGCTTTTTTCGATTCTCAAAACGAAAGTTGTGGCAACTAAACCAAAATAATAGGCGATTGATTAGCTTGTAGTTTACTCACTGTAGGAGACTACTTGGGTTTTTTATCGTGAGATTGGGGAAAGCCTACTTTTGATCATGATGTCAGTAGTTTCAAGATGTCGGCTACTTTCAGCTGTCACTGCGGTGAGCTATATCCCGTGATGTTAGGCACGTAGACGCCAGCACTTGTTACAATAAATGGTCAAAAGTTTCATCTTTCTATTTCACCCAGAGGTTTTACCATGGAGTGATTTATTGAAAAAATACGCTCAGATTACGGAGGGGGAGCACTTGGGGCACGTGTCCAACCTTCCAGGCTTCCTTTTATTAATGTTTACCATGTTAGCGCCAAACAAACCCCCAAGTATTATGGAAACCCGTGAAATAGGTGTGATTGCAAAATGGTGCATGCTGATTTTTCAAACTTTACTTGGGTAGCATGCCCCACGGACCCCCAAAATGATATCTTTCATGAATTATGTTGTGCCCCACCCCATCCCACACATACACAAATCCTAGATCCACCTCTGCACCCCGATGCTAATCGTTTTAATTAAAATATAATATGTAAGATACTAACGAAGTGCTGAATTTGTACTATATTACTTGTGCGTTTGGAAACAGCTTGCACTGAACTGAATTGAAAAACAAAACATTTTACAATTATTTTAATACTAGATATAGCGATTTGTTCCACTAAAACACTCAAATCAAAGCTTATATCACGCACGCGTCACTTCGTTTCCATTTACATGTACTACTGTTATGAGTATCGCACATGCATGTAGTTTACATGGACAACATATGAATCCCGGCGTTGATAACGGTAGTAAATCATACCAGTGTCTCCGCATAGACCGGAGGCTCCACAAACTTGTCCGTCACCACGTTTTCCGCTGGCAACTTTTTGAAAGTAAATCAACCCCCACCCTGTGTTGTTCCGTAATTTGAGATAATACTTCTATCATAATAAAGTTGCCAACAAAAAGGAAATGTTTAAATACTGTTTTTAAAATTATTATTTCAAATTCAAACGGCAATAATATTAGCACACAACGATGTTATTTCACTTATCTACGAACACCTAATGCTGAACAGAAAATTGTATACTAGAACCAAACACGGTCAGTCAATGAGAAAACATCAATCAAGGAGACTTGATTTTGCCTTTCATCCACGATTTTGGAGATCATAGTTACAATATGTACACATTCCGAATCAGAAAATTTGCCCCCTGGGTAAGCGAAATTTACCCCTTTGCCCCATGGCTGGGAACCCCTGCCGTGAAATGAATATATATTAATTTACATCCTCTCGACAGATTTCGTTCTTAGCAAGTTTGGCCTGTTTTGTGCGATATTTCCCGCATATCTTACAGCAATAATCGCTGTTTCTATTCTAAGCATACTTTTTCATCGCAGCAGTAATTCCGACACCAAATTAAATATAGCCAAATCTAAATATAATGCTCGTATCATCATTCTGTTGCCACAACAGTGTACAGGAGGTATGTTTAAGAATGTGACAGATGTACATCGTTCGTCGACACCAGACAAGAGACTCAATGTTTTCCCTTTGGATTTACAAAGCGATCGTCCCCCTTCCCCTCTCAAAGACCTAATGATTCCGACATTGTTATGTTCAGTGGTTAAATAATTTGAATAGATTATTTGTCAATTAGCTTCTCTCAATAATGTCCGAGATCGACAGAGATTCTACGAAACCGAGGGCTATCATTTTTAATAAAGCTAATTGTGAATCAGCCCGCTGGCTTGCACGACCAGGCTAATGACAATTGTCATTTTTCAAAAGGACGAGGCCGTGCGTGGTAGTTTGTGTCAGACAGCAACGATCAAGCGGCGACCAGCGGCAGGTTACCCGATGAGACGACACCGTTAGTGTCTTCCTACCAGCTATACTCCCCGACCCGCTAGCGAATTTAAAGCTTGCGTCCTGCACGTGCATACACGCGCAAATGAACAGCCGCGCCTGTGCGCGCGCGTGCAAATGACCAGTTTGGGTTGTTTATTAACAAAGTGCCGTCTCCGTTTCCGTGCCACATGGCACACACGTGCACAAACCAGGCACCAGACACCAAAACAGTAACTGTCATTCAGAGGGCCGGATTATATGACACTTAGGACACCACATTTAGTCCGAAAATTACAAGAGAAATGGCTACCCACTGCATCAAGGTCGGGACGAGGCTTTTCGACATAATTCAAACCGCTCCTTTTATCTGTATCAGGATGTCATGTCCATATGTTGCTAATATATCAATTTATTACAATCACAAAGAAATAGAATTAAGTTATTACTACCGATTTGTTGGCACTAAATAGCACCTTAAAATAGAATTTGTTTGTCTTAATATTCCATAAAACTTCCCTTTCTTATAATAATTTTGTAATGTACATCTTTCCGACAGAATGCCCAGTAAATTTAAACCAGTTATGTTGACCTCTCACGGTGGTCTCTCAAAATGGATGTTCCTAATTTATGTATTTATGTTTAATGATCAGACTCTTCCATGCTGCGTTCACAAGAGTCCATGGTGAATGGATGGGGTTAGCAGCCATAACTAAATGCGTTTTGTTACGTGTTTTCATTGAATGATTAGGCCACATGCACGCTAGTATTCTACAACATCCAAAGCCCGGTACTTTGCGGATATGTGCAAAATTACTCACATGTGCATTTTACGCAGAGGTTTTAGTTTCGCATATGTAAATGGAAGTATGTGTGAGTAAATTTGCAATGTGTAATGTTATGTCTTGTTATGTGTTGCAAATGTATTTTACTCATATGTAAAATATGTTAGATGTACATTTGCACCACCTCAAGAGGTCCTGCAAAAGAATGTTTACTTCATTAGTATTTTACTCCACATGCATGGAGACAGTGTGATGAAAACGCGTTTTCTTCTTTACTTATGCATGTAAGCAAATTGGTTATATATTTTATATAGGAAAATGTTACTCATTAATGTTATCGATGGGGATAAATTGCATTGTGCTTAATTTATGCTGACACAGCACCGTTGATAAATGGAAGAGAATTGGCTTGTAGTTGTAGTGAATATACACGATTTTTCCATTCATGAGTAGCTTGCGTCTATAATTTCTCAAACTATATGGTTGTTTTACAGACTCCCTGTAGCAGCGTACAACGGCAGAGTCAAACATAGGTATATTACTAACAGTATTATCTCAATAGATAGGGATTGTTTTGAAGAAAATGTAATATACAGAAGATTAATAGGTTCTCTCGTAATGAAACATCAATAAGAACTTTATGATGCAATGATAATGTCCCTCGTGCCTATAGAAAACGTGTGGATCACTGTTCATGTATGGTGGCAACATTGTTTAATCAGATAAAAAACGTTTCCTTCCGTCCACAAGATTTACGTCTTCCTTCAACACCAGAACCAGGATATATTTGGAGAGATATTGCTGTGAATCCCACGTTATTTATTGAATATATAGTTTCTTTGCCCAGGCTATACGACCGAGGCAGATAGTCCAATTATCTCTTGCGGCTACTGCCATTTGAAATGATAAGTTCACTTATAAGAGTGAACGTTTCACGGACAATCTAACTACATGTATATGCAAACTAGCGATACTCCCGCCGAATAGGTGTCTATATATGAGCTGAAAGTAAAAATACTTTTCCTCTTGTAATTAACTTTTCACACTGCAGCATGCAAATATACTAACAAGGGAGAGAGACATTTAGAGAAATTAATTCTTTTCCAAGAAACGTCACGTTACTTAAAGTCCGAGAGCGTGCACAGCACTAGATATAGCTGCAATTTGCATATGGCGATGTAAGTGACAAATAATTTTCCCAGTCGTTTTTTTTAACTTTATCTTTTTTTATCCTTTTTTTTTGGCTAGTTAAAGGAATAACATTAACGGTCTCGGAAGATACACATTAGAAGCGATCTACCATTAACACAAAGAAAAGCTTCCGCAAATTATCACTGCGTGGAGTCAGCATGGTCAGATACGTATTATGTTCCCGGATACTGGATTCCGATATAATTATACATGTACATACGTTGGTCAGGGACAGTTAAGAAGAAAGAATCCAAAAAAATATTTCATGTTAGTTATTTTGTAACATCCTGATTCTCCACCAAATGAAACGATGCGGTATTGTAATTGATAATATTGTGTGTTGGAGTGTCTCAACATCCAGTATACAGACAGCCACCAAATGTAACGATGCGGTATTGTAATTGATAATATTGTGTGTTGGAGTGTCTCAACATCCAGTATACAGACAGAGTTTCATGGGTTTCCCGTTTATATGGCTCCGAGTCATACTAATGCGAGAATATTCAATGCAAATTAATATAAAGTAAATGTGACTGATTTGTTACGCATTTCACAATTATTTCTCAAGTGTATTTTCCCATTAAAACTCACAGTGAACTTAACCGCGTTATAATATTCCCGCTTGGTAAACGATCACACAAATCAGTGTTGTTTCCAAGATAATAATTTAGATTCAAATCATTTATTTGTAACGTATTCTATATATTGTCAATAACGTAGGGTGTTTTTACTTTCACTTATTTGTTCACAGTTAGGTAAGTCATATATGAAATATCTGATATACCAAGGACACACGCATGCATGTAGAAAATATCGTAATTCTAAAAATGCACAATAAATGAAATAAAATTGCAACACTGCATGGTATATTTGGTTATGCGTTGTAGCCCAATTATGCGATGCCATTACATCGTATTTTAGCTTGATGAAAACTAATTCAATGTAATAAGTGAAGAAACAAAACTATTCTCACAATAGAAATATGTTTCTTATGAAAAATGAATATTCAACGCCGTAAAACAATTTTAAGAAATAATACTTCGGCAACCACCAGATATTCAAATTGTCAAATGTCTAATGTTACCACTGACTATAAGTCTGACTAACCACATATATAAAATAGCTTAATTATAATAAATGTCAAAATCAATCGCAACTAAAATTCAAATAATTTCAAAATATAACTTTAGTATAAAGAAGAAAACAGTTGCTTACCATAAACGACAAACCGAAGTCTCTAAAAGTTGCTGAGCAAACCGGGAAGATGTTATGATTGGGGCGCCTTATGATGGCGGTGGCATGTGACACACCTGAGAAGATAGAATAACCAACGGCTGTGTCAACCGCACGTGCACTAATTCCCACCAGGTGAAAGACTTGCATAGACACATGAGCTAAAATATAATCTTTTGTCGCGCTAATTCTACCTTTTAACTTCGCCCAAGTGATAATCAAATTTTTGAAACCAAAGTCTGTGTTGACGAGGTATATGTATACTTAACTACACACAGTTTAGCAACCTTAGTGAGGGAACATATTTCCTTTACTAGTCCGAATATTCACAACCGACAAGTAGATTAATATATACCTGTTAGCATTCTGCCAATACGATATTATTGAAATGAAGGTGATTCCAACTGGCTACAACATGAACACGTCATTTTCATTGTAAATCTACACATAATTAGTGGTTTTTGTATAATTATGGTTTCTAAAAATGCAATATCGGTGGTGGGCTCGGACATGAACACCAAATAACTAGATGAACAAATATGCAAATAACACAATAGAGGAATAGCAGAAACAAATTGAAACGATATTTCGTTTTGAATGACGTTTAATAATTTTGAAGAGCTTGTATCACGGTCTTTTCTGGGACATTGTTCTTTATTTCCTGTGATCGTTTCAACATCTTTACAACCGTTATGTAATCTTCGTATGAACATCAAACAAGATACAAACTTTTGTTGTGAGAAATAGTCCCAGAGTGGCTGTGGGTTATCAATTAATGTGATATGTTTTCGTTACTATACTTGTTGTATAAGATTGTGTTGAAAAAGGGATGAAACTGTATTCTCTTAACAACAAAACCTCAGAGCAAGGTAATGAGGTAATATATTGCTGTAAAGTTAACACATTAAATAAATAAAGCTAAAGCTGCTAAAACAGTTCGAAAGGCCTTCATATTTACTGTTGTCATTGGCCTGTACACGTACTTCACCAAGATTGATTGATTGATAGCCTCACATATGATTGCAATGTGTTGGACATCCCATAAGTTATCGCATAACAACCTCAGTCATATTTCCCATTCCGTAAAATTATCTATTTGCAGTGTTTTATATCTGAAATAAACATCAAATTTTATCGAACCATATGTCATTGAAGAAGTTTAGCCCTTGGAGGACTTATATTTGGACACAGTTATCTCCCTTGTGTACCGGAAGTTGTTTTTCCTTCAGACATTTAGAGATAAATTTGGCACGCGTTAAATACTGTAGTACATGATTTAAATTTCAAGGCTCTAGGACAATTTGTCTTAGTGATTTGCCTGGAACAATTTTGATGGAATTAAAAAAGAAGAAAAAGGGAGAAAAATCCAATAATAACAATAGGTATTCCTGTCTATGGCGTGAAAACCTAAATATATATAAACCTGATATTGGAAATTCAGTAATATGTTATTTGAAAGCTACCTATAAATGACGTAATATTATTTACCAGTGTGATATTCATGCATACGTATAAGGTTTGACCGAGTTTCATTTACAAAGTGTTCACAACAAACCGTTGCTTGGAAAAACGGCCCGCCCGGACAAACCGTCTTCAAGTGAGAAATGGTCAGAACAACACGCGTGAAAATAGGACAGATATCGCGTCGTCACGTGACACTTGTTAGGAGATACAAAAATGAAAATATTTCCAATGACAAAATGACATAGTTTTATTGAAATCAAGATTATTAAATTTGGACATTTCAATTGATGTGTAGATGAACACTCAATTACGTAGAATGCCTTTTCAGCAGAGGATTCTCCTTCCGGAAGAGCAAATTCGGTGACACGTATCAATTAGAACCCGAAAATACTCTTTGGTCCGCAGATCGTGTCTGCAATCCGTGCGTGCGTGCGTGCGTTTCCGAATCAGCAACAAATGGGACAAAAGGTAACTTACATCTATATTTATACGTGAGACGAAGAGTCAAACTTACATCTATATTGATGCGTGAGACGAAGAGTCAAACTTACATCTATATTAATGCGTAAGACGAAGAGTCAAACTTACATCTTTATTGATGCGTGAGACGAAAAGGCAAACTTAAATCTATATTTATACGTGAGACGAAAAGGCAAACTTACATCTATATTGATGCGTGAGACGAAAAGGCAAACTTACGTTTATATTTATGGTAAACGATACGCATGTAGAACAGTTATGAAATAAATTAATTACACTCGCTTGTCAACAGAGAGGACTGAAATAGGAATCTTTCACTTGGTTTTGCTTCGGTGCTTGTGTACCGCCAGACTTCATACACTTTGGTGCTTGTGTCCCGGCAGATTTCATACACGTGCTGATGTACATGCATGTCACGGTTAAAATGGATCGTTATTTAACGGATATACGGGAGTTAGCACATATGTAGTACACGAAAAGTTTATCTATTTTACCCAGATACTTTAATCAACGTTATCCTGAAAGATTTCGTGCAACTGAATATAACTGACTGATGACCAACTATACTGACGTGCAAAAAAAAACGATACCAAGATTTTGAGAAACTATTGAATAAATTCACACATACGTTGGATATACACGAGATATCCCTTCAAGATTTGGAAGTTTTATCAATGACATGATGTCAATCAAGTTACACTAATTGAAATCAAAACATCCTTTTGATCAACTATGACGTAGAGACGTAAGGGAAAATGATTGAAATAATTTGGTATCGTTTCTTTTGCACGTCAGTATATTTTAAAGGTTTATATACATTTTGTAAATGAATTATGATTCTTTTTGGTTTAGAAAGAGAAAGACGTTCCTAATAGAAACACAACAAACAATAATTTAGGTTTTTTAAATTAAAGTCATCCTAAATAAGTCAATGCTGCGTAACGTATTATCCTCACAGTGGCAATGTATACATAAACTCAGGTGCTAAAGGAAATTTTATTTCATTAAATGTTACGATGAAATGCTAATTAATGTTAATAATGGTGCTTTAACTGTGGGGCTTTTTTCTGCATAATGTGTATACATAATAAAATAAAATAACATGTCTTCATATTAAACTTTTCAGTTTTGACAAACCTAAAAACATATCAATTTTAGGATTGGTATCGTTATCTTTCCACTCCGTTCATAACAATCGACGTGTCTTTCTTGAGTTATCTTTTTTTATTTAATATTTAAAAACATATGAATTGCAATACCTATACACAAAGTAACTCAAAATATAAAAGAAAAGCAAATGCCACCACCAAAAGCAAAAAGTTTGATTGCAGAAATGACCGCGAATATAATTTGTATTTTCAAATAAACACCACGGGGTTCGACACCAAAAGCCAGCAAAACGTTCCTAGTTAGCCAGTTCGCTTGCAAATAGGCATATCTTTCAGAAAACATTTATTGTGACATTTTTTCTCATACTCTTAATTTGCGTCTCTCAGCGTGGTTTCACGTGACTCTGAATTTCAGGCGTGCATTCAGAACGAGCTCGGGAATAGTTGACTTCGTGTAACCAATTCAAAATTAGTTTTCCTGTAACATCTTTTTTCCTGACGCGTTTGCTTAGTTCGGCCCGCGGGCCATGTATACAAAAGCTGTCTTCGTTGAACGTAATCTGTTTTGGCTGAATTGAAACGTCTGATGTTCTCAATAATTGGAAGGAAGTGTTGTTTTATTCTCGGAGGACGAGACGAGGCAAATGCAGCGTGTTTGAGGTGGAGAAAGGACGGGCGCGGGGGCGGGAAAGTTCGGGTTACAGAGAACACTTGGGGGGGGGGGGGGTGAAGGAAAGCCAGTTCACCACGTCACGTCTTCTGTAAAGTCTGCCTCTTCACGTTATTTCACTAGGAAATTCATATTAATATCGTTTTATCGCTACGATATCAACTGATCAACTTCCTTCATCCGTAATCACACACTCAGTGAATGTTAGTCAACGCGAGAGTAATATCTTTAACGACACGCTTTACAGATATGTTTAATGACTGTCAAGTTGAGTCGCAACATGAAGTACTTGTCTGGACGATAAAATCAGAGGAGGCCGTGACTAAAGCCAAGTACTAGTAGTAAAATTATTTATGTTTTTATTAACATCTTTGTTTACTTAAATGACCAGCAGGTTCCCCCGGAAATTAATTTTGCAGAATCAACATGCAAAACGGTGCACTCTCAGCCCATTTCACAAATTCGCATAATATGTTGGCGCTAACATAGCAAAACAATTACAAAGGGTAAGCTGAAGAGGAGGCACGTGCTACAAGTGCTGCCCCCAACCCACACTATCCCCGGATTCCGGCCTGCTAACCCCAGATCAGAGCAGCTTAGAATGTTTATTGTTGCAAGCATAATATCATGGTATATAGATTCAGTCAATGTTGCGATACCGTAGTATTTATGAGCATGCCATGTTATTTATTACATATCCCATACGTTTATTATTCAAATTGAATACATCTGAGGATATATTTGCGTCACTTAACATATACCATCTTTGTTTCAGGAATCTTCTAATAACAGTTCTTGTGATAGTGATTCAACGAGTCCCACGGCGGAGAAAAAGGGCAAAGGAAGAACAGGTTGGCCACAACACGTGTGGGCGTCAGAACTCAAAAACTGATGACGTCGTGCACTTATGTGACGTAAATTCAAGGTGATGCAGTCAGAAACGTGATTAGCGTTTTGATGGGCCAATGACTGATTAGCATGTGTCCACTTCAAAACGATTGTCGTGGGAACACAGATCTACAAGGTCCACTCGCCGAAACTTGGCGGTCTGTGACATTTCTCAATACTTTCAATTTGCGAGGACTATATCAACTATAAGACACCTCACTAGACAGCGATTCAAGCGCCGCGAAGTAACATCCATTAGCGATTCGGATACCCTAGTCTTAGGTGTGTGAAAGGTATCCTCGAGGAGTTGTCTTTAATTATCATTTGCCAAACACGAGAAGCGACACTGAAGGCAATACCGTCGTATACCAAAGAGGACTTTGTATTTGAAGCAGTGCTGGCTTCAATACCTTGTGAACATTCACGACAAGTGGAGAACAATCCAGCAAGGTGAAACCAGACCATTCTGGTAAAGTGCTTCCTGCTGGTAGCCCAGGCCAGAAGGCGACTACAGACGCATGTCTATACACTGTTTTACAAGCACCCCAAATTATGTGATCTCGTATGTACATATATACACACTGATAACATTTCTCTTTCGTACTTTCTCAAATCATTAAATGTTTTAAACAGCCCTCTTTGAAACCAATCGGCCCTTATAATTTTACCGTGGAATCCAAACGTCAAAAACATTAGCTTTGCACGAATCGCAAAGCTTGAATAAGTTTTTCATATATTTTGCTCCTTAATAAAATTTAATGTAAACATGGGTTACACTTTTAAGTGAATATTGTATCATTTAGAAATTGAATTTGTTTTCTATTAAACTTCGTGAGAAGATCCAAAATATACATGTAAAGCGTTAATTTGTTGCTAGGTTTAAGTTGTGATGGTATGGAAGTATACGTTTTCAGGACAGTGACAGTTGACTGTTTGCTTCTCACATTGACAACATGTTCTTTCTCTTTGCACTCACAACCTGCAACGAAGACTTTATACCTCGATATGGGAAGTAGTATTCACATATCCTATATGTCGCTGCCATACCGACTCAGCAATTGTCAAAGTCCTTGTTGTGCAGATCAGTTTTTCTACAGTACGGTCATTATTTATACATTGACTTCATCTATAGAGGGTGCCAAAGAGAGCATGTATATCCTGTATATTTTGAGTGCGTGTGTTTTGTGTCAGAGTGTTTACAGATAGTTATTTCACTTTAAATTATGTATACAAATTATACGTTTTGTCTCAAAACATAAAAGCATGGAAAATAAAGAAATAATTCACATAACACTTTCCCGTGATTTGTTTAAATTGTCCGAGTTGGTGTAATGGTTGTACCGATGTTGTTCATACAGATGCATGCATTGGTCTCAAGTAAACACTTCCTTATGTATACTGAAGCTTAAAAGAAACTATACTGAAGAAAACAAATGTTGATTCATTCACAAACGAGATATTCATTCAAGAGAGTGTTGTTTCCGCGCAATTGAAATCAAATGAACCTCCACAAAAGAAAAACAAATCTGTTGAATTGTGACACAAAACCAGGAGTTGGTAATGATTGTAATCATTGTTCTCTGTATGGTTTCTCTTGAACGTCAGTATACGTTACAGATTACATTAAAACATCTGAAAACGGGTTTTTAAAACGCAGTCCTTTATATATTTACCTGGTCTATATATATAACACTAACTGAAATGCAGTTAACATTTTGCGACCCAGTTTAGAAAACGTTGAGACTGTACAAATATAAAAGGCGGCTATGATATATTGGAATGTTCCGTCGATTTACGAATGGTTTCCGAATATGAGCCATTTGCACTTATAACTTTTCTGAAAGTTTACGAATATTTTCCAGATTTGGAATGCAGTGCTTTTTACTAATTTCTGTCATGGTGGTCACACAATCGATAAGGCCATTCATGAGGCTGATAAACCGACAAACATGCTATATCTTCTGTGTATTAGTCGTGGTATATGCATAATCGTTTAAAAGATTTTTGTTTCAAAAGAAAACATTGAGTTCGAGCACGCATCCAACACTAAGTACAACATGTGAGTTGTCTTTCATAGACAATTTAAGATGGTGGATTACCCTATATGACAACAGTTAATAACGACTCAGAGAAGATACAGTGTGACAACAGCTACGTTATACAGATACACTGTTCAAAACTTAGTCCCCTTTTGCTCATTAGAACGGTAAATTTATTGTCGGCGGCAAATTGGTATTAAAAGTTGATGTAACTAGTGCAGCACTGTCATATACTTCTTCTTTTGAAGGGTTAACTCGTACAAAAGGTCGATGCCTTGTAGTAAGTGTGTATGAATGGAATACACTTATTGTACAGATAAAATTTGGTGGAGGAGGTGAAACATCACATAGCTGATGGACAAGCGAGTTCTTAAATTTAATATTGAATGAAGGCACCGGTATAGCAGTTTACTTTTACCCCCTATTACTATTACCCCCCCCCCCCCCCCGGCAAT